>VZQC01000144.1:2414881-2668549 GCA_009823505.1 Rhizomys pruinosus | reverse complement strand
AAAAAAAAAAAAAAAAAAAAAAAAAAAAAAAAAAAAAAAAAAAAAAAAAAAAAAAAAAAAAAAAAAAAAAGAAATGAAAAAAAACAGAAGAGAAAAAGGGGGCTGAAAAGATAGCTCAGTGCTGGGATTAAAGGTGTGCGCCACCACACCCAACATAAAGACTTTTTTTAAAGAAGCTGCCTTTACTTTGCTCCCAGCACCTGGGAGGCAGAGGCAGATGGACCTCTGTGAATTCAAGGTCAGCCTGGTCTATCCAGCCAGGCCAGCCAAGATCCTATCTCAAAAGACAAAACAAGAAAAGAAAAAATAAAGGAAATCTGTCCTTATTCAGAGCCAGAATGCTTTGACCTTTTTGACCTTGAATTTAACCGTATTAGACCTCTTCCTTCATCCCCAAATACACCAACTGGGTCTGAAGAGACCCTAGGATTTCCCTGCTTCTTTTTGGGTTTCTTCCTGATCACTCCAAATCTTTTCAGGAAGGAAACTAATGCTGTATCTGAGAGAGATAATCATAGCTTTGTGGGTTTTTTTTTTTTTTTTAAATAAAGCTTGACCCCCTGCTGAACAGGATGAATTGTGAGTACTGGTTCTTGCCAGTCAGGAACCTTAGCTCCCATTGACTAGGGCAACTCTGGAATTGGGAAAAGCATGCTCCCACAGTTACTGTAAACTTTCAGGCCTGGTTCTTATGGGCAAAGCAACTCCAAAATTGAGCAGGGCAGGTACTGCTGATTCCCAGACACCCTGAAACTTAGTTCCTATGATTAAGGTAACTTCCATTTCCCGGGCCTTTGACTTTTATAGCCTTTTGATTCCTAATGACTTGTCTGGCCTCAAACTCCCAGAGATCCGCCTGTCTCTTCAGTACTGGGACTAAAGGCATGCCAGTCGTGTGTTGATATGTGCAGTTCTCCAACTAGAACACCCCTTTTCCCTCCCCTGTAGCTAAATGAATACCAGGACCTGGTATTCTCCAACCTCACACTCAAGGTGAATCCTAGAAGCAATGATCTATGGGCATATACCATGGTTGTCAGCCTGGAGCTTTCCTTTGTTAGCTGAACACTAAGCATATCTGGAGGCCAGAAAAGCCTGCTGGGTTTTGGGTACCCTCAGGGGCCAGAAGTGGACCCTGGATCCCGGGAACTGGAGTTATAGGCAGTTGTGAACTGCCCCATATGGGCGCTGAGAAGCAAACTCAGGTTTTCTGCAAGTCACCTTTAACTACTAAGCTGTCTCTCTGGCCCCAATAATTGTTCTTTGTTGTGTTTTTAAACAGGGTCTCACTATGTAACCTTGGCTGAACAGAAATCACTAGGTAAATAAGGCTGGACTCCAAGTGGTCTATACAGCCAGGCCAGCCAAGATCCTATCTCAAAAGACAAAATAAGAAAAGAAAAGAAAAGAAAAGAAAAGAAAAGAAAAGAAAAGAAAAGAAAAGAAAAGAAAAGAAAAGAAAAGAAAAAAGGAAACAGAAATCTTCCTGCCTCTGCCTTCCCAGAGCTGGGCTTAAAGGCATGAGCCACCATGCCCAGCTAATTATTTGTTTTTAAATGGGGCCTTGTACATTCTAGGTAAGTGGTCTACCAGTGAGCTACACTGCTAGCCTCACCATCTATTGACACAGGGAGAATCCCTATGTAGTTCAAGCTAACCCTGAACTCCTAATCCTACTGACTTGACTTCTCAAGAGCTGGGACCAGAGCAGTGAGCAACTAGGGCTGGCATTGCAATGGGAATTTATAGTGTGCCAGGTCTGTGACCACAGACTATCACAACCACCCCATGAGGCATGACTTTCTTCTACTCCATAGGTGAGGAGACTGCAACCAAGACATGGAGAAACATTTGCCTAGGATCACACTGGAATTCATATCCAAACATTTCCCCCCTGTCTAAGACAAGGGTCTCATTCTAGAGTCCAAGATGGCCTCAATCTTCCAACTCTCCTGCCTCAGCTTCCCAAGTACAATCAAGTACTACTACCATGCCTGCTCAACCTAAATTATTTGACAGTGTCCCACTTACAGATGAGGACCATGATACCCACATTACCTAATGTTGCTGCCTGTCATCCCTTCATTAGGACCCTTGTGTCCTTTTGTCCTATTCTCAACCTTGAGACCCTCAGCCACCCACTGATGGCTGATGCCAATTTCCAGACACAAGTACCAAGTCTACACTATCCCTATCAACAGTTGGGGGAGGGGCGCACTCTCAGTCTCCTAGATGGCCAAGACCCAGATGGGCTGGAACTGTTCTGCGGCATGGCCGCAGGCAGATTAGATGCCAGGCCCCACACCAAGATAAGGGGGGAGGCACAGGCCTTGCTCTAGGAATCTGGTGTGCACTCACCCCTAGGAGAGCAGACCTGGGATTGGAGCCCACACTGGACCCAGAATGGACAGGAGGCCTGTGCGTAGCATCTGGGCTTTGCCCTTGTTTTCTCAGGTGGTAGAACCCTGCTGGCTCTTGCTGAGCCTCTAATTGTATGAGTCAGTCTAACTCCATTCCTTCCTAGTACGAGAGTCTCACTCCACCCATTCACCCCTTCCTATTCCTGGAGGCAGCAGAGCCAAGCTTTGGGGTGAGAGCTGTGCTGTTAGACCCCTGCAGGTATGACTTTGCCATGACTTCAGCCCTCCCATGCTTCATTTTCCCTATCCAAACCAGTCCTTCTCATAGAGGGAAGACTGAGCAGGAGTGCTGGTCTCCAGCCACTGGCCACCCAGCTAGGTCAGCTAGTTGGAAACAGGATGCAGGACCCATAGACAGCAAACTTAAATGTCATCTCCTTCCAGTTCAGATGTGAATTTTAGTTGAATTTTCTTTACAAAGTGTAGAGAGGGTTATGTGAGTCAATTCTGAGTGAGAGCTTGGGTGAACAGACCTATTTTGTTTCCTCTGTATGCCTAAAAAGACCACAAGGAGTTGTAGCCTGATAGGATGAGGGTTAGACAAGCAATGTAGATGGGAATGGTAGGTAGTACATGTTTATAATCCCAGCGCTCACAAGGCTGAGACAGGAGGACTGCCATGACTTTGAAGACACCATGGACTATATGGTGAATTCCAATATGGTGTGACCATATAATGAGTTCCTGTCTCAAAAAAGCAGAAATAAAAAGAAAAAATATCCAAAAAACAAAAGAGCTGAGTGAGGTGGCACACACCTTTAATCCCAGCACTCAGGAGGGAGAGGTAGGCAGATGTCTGTGAGGCCTAGGCCAGCCAAGGCTGCACAGTGAGACTCTGTCTCAAAAACCCAACCAACCAACCAACCAACCAAGCAAACAAACAAACCACCCCTCAACAAATAAAAACAAAACACTACTACCAGATAAAAACAAAGAAGACAAGGAAGATAGAGACAGAAACAGACATCATTCACTCCTTTTCTCTGTGTGTATGTGCTTGTACATATGTGTGTATCTATCTGCATGATTGGATATGTATAAGGGTATGATCAGAGGTCAAGGTTGGGTGTCTCCCTCTATTGCTTTCCACCTTATTTTCTGAGACAAGGTCTTCCACGGAGCCCAGAGCTCACCACCTGGTTGCCTCAGCCAGCCAGAAAGCTCCAGTAATCCACTTGCTTGTGCTCCCCCAGTTTAGGATTAAAGTGCAGCAGCAAGCCAGGCCCTCATGTTTGTAGGGCAGGCTCTTTCCTGACTGAGCCATCTCCCCAGCCCAGCTCTCATTCATACATCCATTCTGCACACTAGTGCAAATTAATCTTCTCAGTAACCCTGTGGGGCAAGACCTGTTATCAGCAACTCTTAAAAGTCACAGCACAGGCACAGAGAGGAAAAGCCACTGATAGGAGTCACCAGCAACTTACGGCAGAAATAGAGGACTCTAAGCCCAGCACATCAAATTACTTTTTCCCAGAGAAATGGGTCCTGCTGCTGAAAACACAGGATAAGTGCTGATGCTGACAGTGTTACTATGGACTATGTTATTAGTGCATAACAACAAAAGTAACAGATTTGTTGAGGCAAAGTCTCATGGAGCCCAGGCTGGCCTCAGACTCACTATGTAGCAGAGGATGATGTGAACTCCTGATCTTCCTGCCTCTGCCTCCTGAGTGCTGCTACCCCGCATGACTCCAAGTTCTTTCTATACATCAGGCCTTACAGGAGCAGAAGCAAAGGTGACAGACAGCTTAATACTGTAATCCACCCAAATGGGGCGGGGGGGGGGGCTGAGGGGGGATATCTAAGACAGGAAGATCAAAGTGTGTTTAAGGCCAGTCATGGCTACACAGTAAGCTAAAAAAGTCTATCTTGTTGACCTGATCTGTTTTACAGATAAGAAGTTGAGAATGTGAGGATAATTTAAAGGAAGACCCTCCCACATAAAACCCCCAGTCATAAAGCAATTCTTGCTCTGCAAACAAGTCTAAGTCTGTTCCAAACCTCCCATAACCACAAATATAAAGTGGTTTCTGCTCCACAAACAAGTGCTCCTCTGCAAACAAGTCCTTCTAAGACCCTTGAGTTGGGGGGGGGGGGTGCAGGCCCTAAGTCCTTTGCAAAAGTCTCTACCCAACTCCCATGACTTCATTTATATACACAAATATACTTAAGCTCTTTTGCTGCTCCCTGTGGGTACTGCAGAGTCCGGCTGATCAGTAGTCATCCCTCATGGACTAATAATAAGTCAGTTGGGATTGTTGACCTTGATTGGTTTTCCTTTCCACCTGTGACTCTTTCAACCCTTAATCCTAATATAATTAACTGCCTGGAAGTCCTCATGAACAACTGGTAAGACTTGCACTCAGGCCTCTGCTTGAAGCAAAGCAGGAAAAGCCTGGGATGGAGGGAAATAGAAACATACAGCTGTCACACTATCCTCTTATCTGGAAGAGAAAATAGAGGCTCAGAGAAGGAAAACAAACTTCCCCAGGTTTTCAGCCTTCCAACTGCATTTCATTTCCTGCTGAGAATGTTGGAAGGTAACACATGAGCCTGCTCACCCCTTGAAGGAATTAGAGAATCAGCAGGAAACAACACATTTGAACAGACACAAGGGGTGGCTTATGCTAGGGAACTGGTCAGACACCAAGCAGGACTTCTGAGCCCCACTTGGCTAAGTTTCTGTGACTCATACCCTGCCTTTCCAAACCCGTTCATGGAGAAGGGCTCTGAAACTCAAAGCTCAAAGAGGGAAGACACAGTCCTTCCTGTCTGGGCTACAAGTACTAGAGGTGAGAAGGGGTGTTCATCCTCCCTTCCAGACACCGGAGGTTTAGGAGCTGGAAGTTTCTTGAACAGAACATCCTGGAAAATCAGAGTCAGCTGCAGGGTGAGGTCCAGTCAGTCCTGCTCCCTTACAATCCCATACTTTCCTCTTCTGGGTGCCTCTGGATGATCTGCCCTCCTTCTGCCTCCACCCAGGTGGGTCCTCATGCACGGCTTCATCCAGTCCATTGGCTTTAGATCTGAGGAGAGTAAAGCCATGCTCAAAGGAGTAAGTCCATACTGAAAGGTTCTATGTACTTAAATATGTTGACTGCTATTTTAAATTTATTTGAACTATCTCTAGACAGAAAGAATATTGTCTGGGTGTGTGGAAGCTTCACAGCAAATTAGTTTTGTTGTCTTGGAATTCAGGGTTCTCAACTGGTGAGAGACTTCAATAAGATCCCACAGTGAGGGGGCTCCTTCCCTATTCAGCATTTCTCCATCCTGCCCTCTTCCTTCCTCAAGCCATAAACAACTGAGCCCTTGCATCTCCCTCAAACCTCTCTCCCCCTCCTCCCTCAGAACTGGCCCCCACACTCAGGTCCACTCCAAATCTCTTCTCTTAGAACCTCATCCCCCTCAACTGCTTCCTGTTTCAGAATCACTTATACCTACTTACTCCTCAGACTGCTGCAGACCTTGTTCCCCGCCCCCTACCCTTACCCCCTACTCCCAGCTGAAACACTCATTTCTTCTAAATGTCACTCCCCCCACCCAACACCATCCAAGTCTCCTCTGGCCTCAGTTCTTTCCTCCCAGGTTAACTGCTTCTCCTTACTTGGTCTCCAGACGTCTGCAGACTGCATCCCCTCCCTAAACACCTCATCCCTCAGATCCTCTACTGCTCTATGAGGACCTCACCTCATTCCTCAAGCCCTGGGCAACCCCTGAGGCCCTCATTTCCTCAATCACACACTGTCTTCTTCCCTGATCCCTCAGGACTGCCTCCCTTCCACAAATCATCCTCCCTTCAAATCATCCTCCCTTCAAACAACTGAATCCCTTCACCATTCTAAGACACTGGGAAAATCAGTACGATCTCTCCCATTCTTTGAAGCCACTCTAAGCCAGCCAGCAAGACACAGACAGGCTTCTGCAGTCTTGTAAGGGCCAAGACACTGCCCCACCAAGAGTCACCCCCTAAGACCATCCTATGGCCTTGGCTTCACTTTCTGTACAATGGGCAAAGCTCCCATCCCACACCTCTCTTGGGTTTCAGGACACAAGGGGGGGGGGGGGGCTTCTAAACTGCCTCCAGGCCTTTCTGGGGTAATTATTTATTTATTTATTTATTTATTTATTTTTATTTATTTATTTATTTTTTTGGGTCTTTTCGAGACAGGGTCTCCCTGCCACCCTAGCTGTCCTGGAACTTGCTCTGTAGACCAGGCTGGGCTTGAACTCACAAAGATCTGCCTGCCTCTGCCTCCTGTGTGCTAGGATTAAAGGAGTGCAGCAGCACCACGCCCAGCTAATTATTTACTCTTGCCTGGCTGTGGACCCACCACTGGAAGCAGAGGTTGACTGAGGAACAAAATGAGTCTCAAAAGAGGGAATTATTGATTGTGAGACTCGAGTGCACAGTGGTCAGGTCAGGGCCTTGCCAGGACCACCTGAGGCACAGGTAGTACCTGGATGCTTCAGTCAGGCAGATTTTAAGACAGATCTACTCTTGGATTGCTGGATAATTGATTCATTACTTTGTGACAGGGTGCAGTGGCCCTGCTTGCTGGGATCAAACTTGGGTCAGGGCCTTGCCAGGACCACCTGAAGCACAGAGTACAGGGGCACAGGCTAAGTCAGGCATATCCCCCTCACCCCCCCTCCCCAAACTGGAATTTCTGAGAGAGTGTCCAAGTGGATTTTTGTTTTTTTGGAGAACCTTCAGAACAGAAAGGGAAGAGTGAATTAGACTTCCAATATGTAAAGAAAATTGAAAGCCTGAAACCTAGACAAGTCAAGAGTCCATAAACAAGGAGGGAAAAAAAAAGGATCTGAAGGAGGCAAGCAAAACAAGCCTTCAACACAATGAAAAAACATTTGTGATTTGCATAGGAATACAGACCAAAAAAAGGAAAAAAAAAGGGACACCCACATGCCAGGGACATGAAGAAGGGACAACATATGAAAGGTGTAGGATAATTCCACACCAAGCTCTATGGAGATTGCTACAGTGGGATCCCCCTGGAGGTGACCCAAGAAACGGATCTGAGAGGAACAATTGCAGACCTATTCAGAGACATTAAAGACTATAAAGAAGTCAGAGAACTAAGGAGAGAGAATGAAAAACTCAAGAATAACCTAGAGGGAGACAATGACAAACTTCGGAAAAAACTAAAGGGAGAAAATGACAAACTCCAGAGGGAGAAAATAACGCTTCAGAAGGAAGTGGAAACACTGAAAAAGGAAGCCAACCAGTGAAATAAGGAGCACCAAGAACAGATTGAGAAGCTCCATAAGGAGGTGGAAATACTAAAGAAATCACAGGATGAAATGAAAAAGGAAATAGAACACTTATCCAATCAAGATGAAAGAAATGGAAAAAGCCTCAGAAATAGAATGGAGGAAGCAGAACAAAGAATATCAGACCTGCAAGATAACATAGAGCAACTAAAAAGCTCAAATAAAGATTATGAAAAATTTAGGGCTGGAGAGATGGCCTAGCAGTTAAGAGCACTGACTGCTCTTGCAGAGGACCCGGGTTCAATCCTCAGCACCCACATGGAAGCTAAGAACCATCTTTAACTCCAGTTCCAGGAGAATCCAACACCCTCTTCTGACCTCTGTGGCATTGCATGTCACGGGTGCACAAACCTACATGCAGACAGTATATTCATACACATAAAAAAATAAATTAAATTAAAAAAAATTAAATATACAAAAGTGGAACAACCAGGAAATATGGGACACTATGAAAAGATCAAACCTCCACATCATAGGAATAGAGGAAGGAGAAGAATCTCAAGAGAACAGAATAATAGATGAAAATTTACCAAACTAAAAAAAGACAAACCCATACAAACACAAGAAGTACGTAGAACTCCAAATAGACAAGATCAGAAAAGAAACTCCCCACGCCATATCATAGTTAAAATGCTAGACGCCTAAGACAAAGACAAAATTCTGAAAGCTACTAAAGAAAAACAACAAGTCAAATACAAGGGGAAACCCATCAGAATTACAACTGACTTCTTGGTGCAAACCATGTAGCAAAGCATTCCCACTGTTAAAGGACTATGTATGCCAACCCAGATTACTATACCCAACAAAAATGTCAATTATAGTTGAAGGAGAGAGAAAAATCTAACATGACATAAACAAGATGATAGAATACATGTCCAGAAAACCAACTCTTCAGGAAATACCTGAAGCAATTCAAAGGGCAGAAGAGAGGAGCAACTATCCCAAAGCACGTAGAAAGAGAAACTAATAAAAACATAACTGCAGAAGTAGAAACCAAGACTAAAAATGAAAATGGTTAAGGTAAAAGAAAGCAACATCCATCTTTTAATTATAACCCTAAATATTAATGGACTAAACTCCCCAATTAAAAGACATAGACTGGGAGATTGGATTAGGAAACAAAACCAATCTATATGCTGTCTACAAGAAACCCATCTCAATCTCAAGGATAGGCATCAACTCAAGGTGAAAGGATGGAAAAAAATATTCCAAGCAAATGGTACCAAAAAGAAGGCAGGTATTGCTATTTTAATATCAGACAAAAGAGACATCAAAGTAAAAGAAATCAAAAGAGACAAAGAGGGCCATTACATCTTTATCAAAGGAATAACTGACCATGAAGATTTCACAATCATGAATATATATGCATCAAACGCTGGTGCACCAAACTTCATAAAGACAATTATTCAGGACCTCAAGGCACAGATTAACCCCAACACACTAATAGTAGGGGACTTCAATACCCCACTAAGTTCTTTGGACAGATCAGCAGGACAAGGAATAAACAGAGAGACATCTGAAATAAATGATACAATACACCAAATGGACCTCACAGACATGTATCAAATATTCCACCCAAACACCAGAGAATACACTTTCTACTCAGCACCCCAAGGAACACTCTCCAAAATAGAACATATATTGGGACACAGGAAAAAACTCAACAAATACAAAATGATTGAAATAATCTCATGCATTCTATCAGACCACAGTGCAATAAAGCTCAATATCAACACCAGGATAAACCCTACAACCTACAAGAACACATGGAGACTAAACAACACTCTCCTGAATAGTGAATGGGGCAAGGAAGAAATAAAGAAATAAAAACATTCCTGGAACTGAATGACAATGATAATACAACACAACAAAACCTATGGGACACTTTAAAAGCAGTCCTAAGAGGGAAGTTTATAGCCCTGAGTGCCTACATCAAAAAAACAGAAAGAGCACAAGTGAATGATCTAACACTGCAGCTAAAAATACTTGAGAGACAACAACAAAGAATCCTAAATGCAGCAGACAAGAAGAAATAACAAAAATCAGAGCAGAAATCAATGAAAGAGAAACAAAGAAAACCCTACCAAAAAAAAAAAAAAATCAATGAATCTAAAACTTGGTTCTTTGAGAGAATAAACAAGATAGACAGATCTCTAGCCCAGTTAACCAAAAGAAAGAGGGAACAACTCCAAATCAATAGAATCTGTGATGAAAGGGGAAATATCACAACAGACAATGAAAAGATCCAGACAATCATACGGGACTACTTCAAAAACTTATATTCTACTAAGTTTGAAAACCTAGAAGAAATGGATGAATATCTGAAATCCTGGGAATCACCAAAGCTCAACCAAGAAGAGATCGACAGCCTAAACAGACCAATAGTACAGGAAGAAATCGAAGATGTAATAAGTAGCCTCCCAACCAAAAAATGCCCAGGCCCGGATGGATTCACGGCAGAATTCTATAAAATATTTCGTAAAGACTTACAACCATTACTACTTAAATTGTTTAGAAGGATACAAATGGAGGGACTTCTCCCAAATTCCTTCTATGAAGCCAGCATTACGCTACTACCAAAACCAGGGAAAGATACAACCAAAAAGGAGAACTATAGACCCATCTCCCTAATGAACACAGATGCCAAAATTCTAAACAGGATTCTGGCAAATCGCATACAGACTCACATCAAGAAAATCATCCACCATGACCAAGTTGGATTCATACCAGAGATGCAGGGATGGTTCAACATACGAAAATCAATAAACATCATCAAACATATCAATGGACTGAAGGACAAAAACCACACCATCATCTCAATTGATGCGGAGAAAGCCTTTGACAAAATCCAGCATCCTTTCATGTTTAAAGTCCTGGAGGGAATTGGTCTGGAGGGATCATTCCTCAATGTAATCAAAGCCATATACAGGAAACCCACAGCCAATATCATCCTAAATGGGGAAACGACAGAAGCATTCCCCTTAAAGGTACTCAGCAAGACTGCCCCCTGTCACCATTCCTTTTCAATGTAGTGCTTGAAACTCTTGCTCGGGCAATAAGGCAAGAAAAGGAAATTAAAGTAGTTCTAATTGGAAAAGAGGAAGTCAAGCTATCCCTTTTTGCTGATGATATGATCATTTACTTAAGTGATGCTAAAAACTCCACCAGACAACTCCTAGAAATGATTAAGAGCTTTGGTAAAGTGGCAGGATACAAAATTCATCTAGAAAAATCAGTAGCCTTTCTTTACACCACCAACAACAAGCAACTGAAGAAGGAATTCAAGGAGACCTTCCCACTCACAATAGCCTCAAAAACAATAAAATACCTAGGAACAAACCTAACCAAAGATACCAGAGATCTCTACAACAAAAATTTTAAACCCCTGAAGAAAGAAATTGAAGAAGATATCAGAAGATGGAAAAACCTCCCATGCTCATGGATTGGGAAAATTAATATAGTAAACATGTCCATTCTACCCAAACTCTTGTACAAATTTAATGCAATCCCAATTAAAATCCCCAAGAGTTCCTTCACAGGCTTGGAAAAAAATCCTTAATTTCATTTGGAAAAACAAAAGATCCCAAATAGCCAAAGCAACCCTGAGTGAAAAGAGCAATACAGTGGGGATCTCTATACCAGACTTCAAACTATATTACAGGGCTGTAGTCATAAAAACAGCTTGGTACTGGCACAAAAACAGACCTGTTGACCAATGGAACACAACTGAAGATTCAAACCTGAGCATGTACAATTTCAGCTACGTCATATTTGACCAGGGGGCCAAGAAGACACAATGGAGGAAAGACAGCATCTTCAGCAAGTGGTATTGGCAAAACTGGACCACCACTTGTAGAGGAAAGAAATTTAACCCTACCTCTCGCCCTGTACAAATGTCAATTCCAGATGGATCAAAGACCTCAACCTGAAACCCCAAACTCTGGAGGTGATAGAAGAAAAAGTTGGCAGCAGTCTATAAGACATAAGCATAGGAAAAAGACTTCCTAAATCAGACAGCAGCTACATAAGAATTAAGGTCGACAATAGACAAATGGGACCTCATTAAACTCAAAATCTTCTGTACATCCAAAGAAACAATAAAGGAAGTGAAGAGAAAACCCACAGAGTGGGAGGAAACCTTCATCACAGATACATCTGACAAAGCATTGATTTCCAGAGTATATAAACTACTGAAAAATCAAAGAAGAAAGAAAACAAATGAATCACTCAAAAGATGGAGCGAAGAGCTGAACAGAGACTTCACAGGTGAGGAATTAGAGATGGCTGAGAAACATCTTAAGAAGTGTTCAGCCAGGCGTGGTGGCACACGTCTTTAATCCTAGCATTCAGAGGCAGAGGCAGGCGGATCTTTGTGAGTTCAAGGCCAGCCTGTTCTACAGAGTGAATTCCAGGACAGCTGTGGCTACAAGGAGACCCTGTTTCGAAAGCAAAAAAAAAAAAAAAAAAAAAAAAAAAAAAAAAGTGTTCAACATCTCTAATAATTAGGGAAATGCAAATCAAAACCACTTTAACATATCATCCCACTCTGATAAGACTGGCTAGGATCAAAAAAAACAAATGATACCAAGTGCTGGAGAGGTTGTGGGGAAAGGGGAACACTCATCCATTGCTGGTGGGAATGTAAACTTGTACAGCCACTATGGAAATCAGTGTGGAGAACCCTTGGAAGTCTCAAAATGAGCTTGCCATCTGACCCAGTCATACCACTCCTGGGTATATACCCACAAGACTCATCTTATCTCAGAGATACATGCACAGCTATATTTATTGCAGCTCTGTTCACAATAGCAAAAAGCTGGAACCAACCCAAATGCCTGTCAACTGACGAGTGGATAGAGAAAATGTGGTACATCTACACAATGGAGTTCTATGTAACAGTAAAAAAAGACAACATTATGAACTTTGCAGGTAAATGGATGGAACTAGAAGATATTATGTTAAGTGATGTAATAAAGTCCCAGAAAAACAAACGACAAATGGTATCCCTCATCTGTGGATGCTAGCGCCAATAACCCAGTTGTAAATATTTCTTGTGAGGAGTGATGCATATTGGAAAGAACAACAACAACACCAAGAACAGAAAAGACTGCATCAAAGAACTGACTGAAATGGTGAATCTGGTGGGATGTGAGGGTTGGGAGGGGACATGGGTCTATATTTGATTAATGTATATTTAATTCATGTGAGTTTAACAGGTATCCAAATTTGCCCAAACTTTGTCTACATATTATATGGTATTTTAGGACTTAGTAAAAGTAAAACTCTCTATATTAAACAACATTGGTTAAAAGGTTTTCATTAAAACAGTAATACATTTAAGCTAATTGGAAATATAAACTGTTGTCCACATTTGTTTTACTTAAAATTTGTATAACAATAACTTTGGGATTAATGTATGCAAATGTGCTCTATAATCTTTGTGTTGTACTGTATCATCTTGTAACATTTTCTTCTACCTGTAGGATAATTTAACTTAAGGAATTAAGTTTGCTTCCCAGATTAACAACATACAGTCAATGATAAACAGCTTAGGTAAATTTAATGAAAATTTACATCTTGATTCCTGCCTATAGGTATGTGTACTACAACTGCCTTTTTGAGTTTCATGGGTCAAAAAATAAAAACCTAAAATAAAAAAGGGGGGATACAGTTATGTGTTAAACCTTTTGTCAATTTTTTCAATTTAAATCTTAAGACTAACTATTGGAAAAGATTTGCATGTTCCCACAGGTCAAAACACCACCAACTTAATGGCTGAGAAAGAAAAGATACAGCTTTGCATAGTGCAGGATGTACCAAGAAATACCAGCAGAGAAGTTGGCCCTTCTAAACATTAAAAGGAAGAAAAGCCTCAGAGTGCTACAGGCATCAAACATATCTGTAGATCCTTTTTGTAACAACTATTTATAATGAGTCCTAATGAATTTTACCTTCCAGGTGCTGCAAAGTTTTAATATGAGAGACTTTCCTACCACTACTTTTCATAGAAAAAAGAAAAAACATGATGGTAATGAAGTCATTCCCTAACTGTAAATTAGAGCTGACTGTTACAGAGGTAATCTCTTATAAAACCAGTATAACTGCTTTCTTTAATTGACTAATAGACTTAGGAACTGTGAAAGGATTATTCCCTATTCAGAGCCAAATATAATAGTAAAGTCTTTATAAGCTGTGCAATTAAGCAAAATATATTAATACAGGAGAGCTCTGATATCAGCAATGGATTATTCTGCCAAGGAGATGTTGGCCAAGGGATCCAAAAGGTAAAGGCTTCTTGCCTGTAAACTGGGATACCTGCAAGAAGAGAGGTGATAGGCCCTGCTGTCCAAGACCTGGTGTAAGCATGGGAAAGATGTTTTGAGACCACATCTGCAAGTGTATAGTTGGTCTCTGGAATGGCAGAGAGTGTTACCAAAGGCCACTAAATCAATAAAGCAAATATCGGTCTCCTTGAGTCAAGCAAGACTCCTCTGTCAGCATTAGCTATACCTCACCTGCCTGGAAATACTGTGCATCAGTGGCAGCCATATGTCTGTATATCCCAAATCTAATTGGCTATTAGCTCTCTCCTTGGAGGAATAATTCACGGCTGATGCCACAAGCTTACGTCCTCTAGTGGTTAGGAGACGTGATAAGCCACAGTAAGACCTTGTCAGCTTTTACAGAAAAACTATAGTTCATGGATCAACATACCATCCAAACATCTGTGTCTATACCAAAGTAATCTACCATAATAATTAGTACTGTTTAAATGCCTGTATATCTCATTGCTTGTGCTTCATTAGTAGGATTGAAAAGTTATTCCTGGATAAACTGCCAACCCATGGAAGGAAACAGCCTGAACTGATCAGAGTCCAAAATGACATCTTGAGAGAAAGTAAGACTGTTTTGCTTCTCGCCCATTGTGCCCCTTTTCTAAAGCCTAGGGAACAATCTGCGGAAGAGGGGGCGTGGTAGAATGTAAGGGCTGCGATTGGGGTGAATTGTGAAACTACAGCAATATAGACTGGACACTTATTTGATCAACATGATTGTACATACAAGCCCCTCCAGCTGGATGGTGGGAGCCTTGGGCTGTGTGGTTTGGGGCATGCTGCTTACAAACTGGTTTTACATGAAGAATGCTTGTATTCATTACTTATTACTTATTGTTAAAATAAAATCAAAAGAAAAAAAGAGATTAGTTTCTCTAACATATCACAGGGAGGAGGGAACTGGTAATGAAACCCAAGACCTTGCACCTCACTGTACTATTGGTCTATATCCCCTTGTTTTACACTGTTTTTGTTTTTGAGACAGGGTGTGCAAGCTCCATGGCTTCCTTTCCCCCAGGTGGAAGAGCAGTCAAAACATACCTCCTTCTTAGGAGCCTTGGGTCAGAACTGTGGCCTGCTGGGCTGCCTGTGCATTTTGCTGTTTCCTTCTGTCTCTTGCCATATCTACCTCTATCTCCAAGTCTCTTTAGCTGTGTGCATCTGGGATTCCTAGGGGATCATCTTGCACTTCAAGGGCTCAAGCTGGGCACATGGACCCCCACAAACAGAAACATATCCAACACTTCTCTGTAACTCTTACCTTAAGGCCTGCTGCTGGAGGCAAAAGGGTTCCTAGGACCCTGCCATGTGCCAGTCACTGCCCTCCCATTCACTGCCTTCCAGGGAGCAGACGGTATCATTATCCAGGCTGACAAAAGTCCAAGTTCAGCTTCCTAAGGCACTCCACAGTACTGCTGTAGTCTCCATCTCCCTCTGTCCCATGCTCAATTCTCAGAGAAATGGCCGAGACAAGGGACCCTTGTACTAGGACCAACAACATCACAGCTTCTAGTATGGAGACGGACGTTGAGTCACAAGCACCCTCTGTAAGCAGCCAGAGCCCATGGTGGTGACCAGTGCTCCCAGTAGCCCTAAGGTCTCTTTGGACCACTGACTGGCAGCTCAAACATACTGGCAGTAGTCTGACCTCATGACAGCCTTGGTCAGGCCAGGGTAAGTTGCCTCCAGAGGGTTAGGGCCAAATGGGGGCTACCTAAATTCATCAGAACCCAGAAACAGACCTCAGGACACAAACAGATTGGGCTAGAGGTGGCTAGGAGACAGATTCGAGCATGATGTCATAGGCATAAATGAGATCATCTAGACACCAGGTTTGCCCTGGAACCCTAATACAAAGGTCCTAGGAGCTAGGGGTCAAAAGCCAGTAGCCAAGTGGCACAGAGGATGTGGACCTAAGGGACAGGATATAGGGCTTACAGATTCCCTCCCCTCGATCTGGAAGCCGGACCACAAACTCACCATTTCCAGCTTCCAGAGAATAAGGTCTCTTCCTCGGATCTCCTCACAGCAGTGTGTCACGAAGATTCCCAGAGAAATACAAGTTACATCTGGAGAAAGAGGAAAGGTTACAAGGGCTCTGGTGTCCAGAGATTGGTTCATTACAACTTTATTTGAGATAGTGCTACATAGAAGGAATATTTCTGTATACCGGCAACCTTCACAAGTGTTTCCAATTATGTTAAGATTCTTGACTCTCAGCTGACAAGCGAGGAAGCAGACTCCAGAGTGAGGGGCTCCTCTCCTGTCCCATGTCCCCTAATATTTCTCCTCTTTCTGTCCTGCCTCAGTCTTTCCACAGTCTATGCTTTCACTCTTCATGTCCTCAAACTCTTCCCTCCCTCAGAACAGGTCTCCACTCTCAAGAGTCCCTCCAAATCTCTTCCTTTCAAACTCTTTTCTCTCAACAACTTGTTCTCAGACTACGCCCCCTTCCTCAGACCTCCCCCTGCCCCCCTCAAGCCCTGACCTCCTGTCTCAGGCCTTGGAGACTAGAGAGCACAAGCAAAGGCTGCCTCTCCCATCCCTTTGAGGCCCCTCTCTGAGCCCTGTCAAAACTCAGTCTTCTGAAGTCCAGGGAGATGGCCAAGCCACAACTGTGACTGCCTGGTGCATGACTGCCTGGTGGCAGGCAGTGAGGGAGTCACTTTCTCTTTTTTTTTGGGGGGGGGTCACTTTCTTAAGTTTCATCCCCCAGTCTCAACTTCTGTTTCTGAACAGTGGTCAGAGCTTCCTATCTTACACCTTCCTAAGTCTGATGGTCCTAGAGTGGAGGGCTGGTTGGCTCTAAGCAGCCTGGGTCTCTCGGAGGCCATTCTTCTACTCTTGCCTTGCTGTGGACGCACTCCACTGGGAGCCAGGGAATATCACACCATTCTGCAAAAAGCGAGTTTGGGCTTCTCTGAGGTCCCACAGTAAAGGGACTGGAACTCAGGGCCCTGTGCATCCCAAGTACATACTACACTGAACTGGTCCCTGATGATGTTGTTTTAAAGACAGGGTTTTACTAAGTTGCTCAGCTTGGCCTTGAACTCACGCTGCAGCCCAGGTCGTTCTGAACACTGTGGTCCTTCCTCCCGCTTCAGTGTCCTCCTCATTAGCTGGGATGACAGGTCTACACTACCATACCTGACTTGAAGGTGAGATCTGAACCCAGGTTTAAACACACTCCCCTCCTTCTTCTTAACAGGGCACTGGGGGGAACATTTAGAAAAAGACAATTTGGGGCAATTCTCTGCACACAGATGTTGCTGGAATAGGAGTCCAACCAGCAAAAGTCATTCCCCAGGGCTGCAAGCTAGGCCTTCATACCCATTTTCAGGATTTCAAAGACATGTTAACAAGGACTGGGAGACAGTTACCATGGCTCTCATCTACAAACCCCAGCACCCAGGAGGCTGCGCTCCGCTCTGTAGGAGGTCTGCCATAATCTCCAGCCAGTCTGGGCATAAATAAATAAATAAATAAATAAATAAATAATAAATACATATCGGGGACGTGGCAGAGCACTTCCCTAGTACACATTCCCTAGGTCCCATCTCTAGCAACACACACACACAAAGAGATGACTCAGACAAGGGGAGTGGTGCCCAGCAAGATTACCACCCAAGTCCAAGAGGGCTGAGGGGCCTCAATCCGAGAGCTGGTCACGCAGACACAGAGATCACGAGAGCAGAGACAGGCAGCCAAGAGACAGCGCTGTCAGGTGGCAGAACAAGAGGTGGTGGAGTGAGGCCGGGGCGGCGCGTCCAGAAACCTGGGCAACGGGCCAGCCTCTCTGGCCACAGTCCCTTCCGCCTTGCTGGCCACAGTCCCTTCCGCCCGCTGCCTGGAGCGCTGGACTGGCCGCCTCCCTCCCAGCCGCGCCTGTGTCCAGAGGTCCGCGTCCCGGGGCCAGGCGTGGACCGGGAAGTCAGGCGCCCCCCGCCCCCAGGTCCCCGGGACTGCAAGGCGGAGCAGCCACAGTGGGCACGTTCCCTCCCGCTGCTCCGTCACTCACCCCAGCGGAGCTGCAGCGGCGGCAGCCGGGGCTCAGGTCCCCGTGCAGGAACTGGACAGGACAGGACGCCCGGGTGCTCGGAGCCCGCCCAGCGCCACTCAGAGCCGAAGTGCACGGAGCTCAGCACTGTTCCAACCAGGACACGGGCCTGGGGACTCTGCACAGAAGATCGGAAGCCGCTGCCACACCGCCAGCCCCGCCGGACACCACTTCCCTCCCGGGTCAGGACGCGCTACTCACCATGTGTGGATCCCGACAGCAGCTGCTCTCTGGCAGGAAACCCTCCAACCACCGCGGATGGAGCACAATCTCGGGTCCTCCGGAGCACAGGCACCAGCCAGCACCGCAAGATGGTAGACGGATAGCAGGTTCCGAGACAAAGGCCCGGCCAGGGAGAGCCCGCCCCCACCGGGCCTGTCTGCTTACTGCACACGCCTCACCCCGGAGCCTTTGATTGGACAGTGCTGCAGTTCTCCCAGGCTGAGCTCTGAGAGGCAGCACTTGTCACCAATCCTTGGGTGAATTAAGCAAGCTGGGGAACTTAAACCCCCCACCCCTGCGCGCCTGTGATCCTGGCGTTTAAGAACCTCAACTTCTGGATTGCAGATATTCTTAAAGCAGGGTTTCCTGTGGTCGAACCTAGCCCCAACTAAACGTTTGCATTTAACCTTGTGCATCTTGTTCACAAATGGGAAGGGTGTCAGTTTTTAGTTTTTATCTGTAAAATTTTCCAGCTATGCTCATTGGAGGAGGCAGCCAGAGCTTCGAAAAGGAAAGTGATCCTCCCAAACCCCAATGTCCAATACAAAGAAAATGCGAGGAAAAATTTAGAAATGTATTACACTT
Source organism: Rhizomys pruinosus (assembly GCA_009823505.1). Classification (NCBI taxonomy): domain Eukaryota; kingdom Metazoa; phylum Chordata; class Mammalia; order Rodentia; family Spalacidae; genus Rhizomys; species Rhizomys pruinosus. The sequence goes on along the minus strand of VZQC01000144.1, from coordinate 2,649,638 downwards.
CAGGTTACTATACGAAGTAATTGGTTTCATTATGACGTACATAAGAATAGTTCTAATTTGTCCCATTCATCCCTGGCCACCACCGCCCTCCACCTGCATCTCCCGCCCTTCTCTTCCACTTAACAGTTGGCCCCTAGCTTTCATATGACGTGTATTCCAAAAGACCTAAATGTCATTTTTGTAATAGTCACATAAAAAAGATCAAAACTGGAACTGCAGAGCTGGCTCAGCGGTTAAGAGCACTGGCTGCTCTTGCAGAAGACCCAGGTTTAATTCCCAGCACCCACATGCAGGCTAACAAGCAGTTTCAGGAGATCAGCAGTTTCTTCAGGCCTCCGTGGGACATGAACAACTCGGGTGCACTTATATACATGCAGGCAATACACCCACACGGATTATACATTGTATATACATATTATATATAATATATGTGTGTATTTTTTTTTTTCTTTTTGACCTGTAGCCCCAGCTGTCCTTGAACACATTGTGTAGACCAGGGTGGCCTTGAAGTCATAGAGATCCGCCTGCTTCTGCTTCCCGAGTGCTGGGATTAAAAGCATGCACCACCACGGCCAGCTAAAAAATATGTTTTTTTAAAAGGGCACTGGCTGCTCTTGCAAAGGACCTGGGTTCGTTCCCAGCACCCACGTGGCAGCTAACAAAGATCCCCGTAACTCCAGTTGCAGTGAATCCGATGCCCTCTTCCGACACAAGTGCACTAACAGCCATGCAGGCAGTAAATCTATACATATTATAAAAACGAAAATAGTAAATAAAGTATTATTTTTTATTTTAAAAAAAATTATTTATTTATTTTCTATGTGTATGAATGTACTGTCTGCATGTAGGTTTGTTTACCGGTGTCGTGCAATGCCGCCGAGCTCAGAAGAGGGTGTCGGATTCCCCTGGAACTGGAGTTCTCCTGGAATTGGACTTACAGACGGTTCTCAGCTGCCATGTGGGTGCTGGGGATCGAACCCGGGTCCTCAGCAAGAGCAGTCGGCGCTCTTAATTAACTCTAGGCTATCTCTCCAGCCCTAAATAAAGTATTCTTAAAAGTGAAAACTGATAATGATAACAACAGCTATATCAAAGACAAATGCATATTTTCCATTTCTTATGGTGGGAAAAATTTGCAAACATGTATAATATATGCACTCCACATGTGTGCAGTAACATTCCTCAGACTATAAGCTTTTTATGATTTCCAAAACAGACAAAATTATTGTGTTCGAAAAGCCTTTCTAGGAAAGCAAATGACAGTGTAGATGCTGTGTCTACTGATAATACATTTTGCCTTGAAGCAATATATTCAAACAAGGGAGTATGTCGAATTTGTTTTTAATTTTCTTTTTGTTAGGTTCGAATTGAGGGGAGACCATAAGCGGGAGAGTAAACAGGACTGGGACTCGGACAGAAAAATAACTTGGGCTTTATTTAGGGGGCCGGTTGGCGATTGACTAGCAGGACCACCAGCAACCACAGACAACAGGGTGTAAACAACATGGGGCAAAGTAGGATACAGGGCAGTGTGCGCTTAGGAGGAAGTAGACTACCGAGTGTGGACAATAGGGCACAGAGAGGAAAGTAGGATATAGGCCGTGTGCGGTTTGTGGTCGGGAACAGCTTGAAAAAAAACCAGGGCGTTTCTCTCTTACAATGGCCAAGCAAGGTTTGACGACCTTTTCCCAAAGTGTAGGAGGGTGGTCAAGGTGAGCATTTCCGGGATTTACCAGAACTGAGGTGCTGCAATGAGCAAAGCTACACCGCACACTGTCATGCGTCCTAGGCGCTAAAACTTGGGGTTCTAACCACTGAATATACAAAGTCTGCTGGGAAGACATTTAAAATGACAGAATCTCAAATTACAATAGGTCAACGAAACCAGAATCTTTGTTCTGGGACCCTGAGATATCAGTAATATCTAAAGCTCTCCCAGAGGAATTTAAGGTAAGGCCAGTCCCCAAACCATTGCTTAGTTTCTTAAATTAATATGAAAAATTTATTTCTGTGTTGTGATACTTCAGTTACATTTGTGTTAATTACTTCTGGCTGTTCAACTCAACCTCTACTATTCATTTGTTCCTGAATAAACCCACTTCCCTAAGTGTTGGACTATGTACAGGAAGCTATGCAAAGTATCATATCTGTTGTAAAGTCACAGCCGAGAGACCACTCAACCACGCAGTTTTTTTTTTATTTAATTTTATTTATTTTTTAAGGTGTATGAATGTACTGTCTGCATGTAGGTTTGTGCACCCGTGTTGTGCAATGCCCCTGTTGTGCAATGCCAAGGAGGTCAGAAGAGGGTGTCGGATTCCCCTGGAACTGGAGTTCTCCTGGAAATGGAGTTACAGACGTTTCTCAGCCGCCATGTGGGTGCTGGGGATCAAACCCGGGTCCTCTGCAAGAGCGCTCGGCACTCTTAGGCCATCTCTCCAGCCCCCCCCCCCCATGCGGAGTTTTAAAGGAGGGATTTACACTGTGGGGCAACACTCAATTAGAGAGTGTTGCCCCACATTCCGGCCATGGGGTGCGGCAATTTATAAGTACACAGCCAATCAGAGATTAGCATCACAATTAAAGTTACCAATCAAGTACACCAGCCAATCAGAATTTAACACCATAGTTGAAGTTACCAATTAAAGGGAAATGTGGGAAGCAAGCAAACCATTTCTAGAATGACTCAGGGAAAATGGCTTAATGGTATCTGAGAACAATGTCCTTAAATTTTTGTAATCTTCTTTCTCAATAATATCCTTAGGAAGCATTCTTGTGGTATGAGCATTTTGGTAAAGAAGAAAAATTTGTTCAAAAACAGAATGATGTCACCCACCAAATTTAGATCAAATGTGGCAGATGTAGTGTTCGCTCAAAGTCATGACATTGCTATTTAACCCTGGATTAAAATATATCTTATGAAGATGAGAGTTTACCTGTCCCACTTTACTTATTAATGTATTGGGGGGGGGGATTGTGAAAGATTTCATTACGTCCCTTAAGCTGGCTTTTTTTTTTTTAATTTTTTTTTATTTATTTCTGTATGTGTATGAATGTACTGTCTGCATGCAGGTTTGTGCACCCGTGTCGTGCAATGCCGCGGAGGTCAGAAGAGGGTGTCGGATTCCCCTGGAACTGGAGTTCTCCTGGAATTGGAGTTTCGGACAGTTCTCGGCCGCCATGTGGGTGCTGGGGATCGAACCCGGGTCCTCTGTAAGAGCAGTTGGCACTCTTAACCGCTAGGCCATCTCTCCAGCCCCTTAAGCTGGCTTTTAACTTGCAATATGGCCCAGGTAGGTCTTCAATTCACAATATTCCTGCCTCACCTCCGTGTGTGGATAATGAAGACGTACATACACCACCATCCCTTCTAATTTTTTCCACATGAAAAAAAGCAGAATTCCACTGTTACTCTAACATATTGAGGTATTTGAATATTTAATGTTTTCATCATCTCCAGAATAATTCTCTTGTGCTCTTTCCCAGTCACATTTTCTCCTATAGAGCCCTGCGGCTTGGGGTTTCTTTTTGTTATTTCTTTACTTTTCTTTTTGAGACAGGGCTTTATGCAGCCCAGAGTGGCCTTGAACTCAGTATTTGAGCCTGCCCTGAACTCCTGGTTCTCCCACCACTATTTCCCAAGTGCTGGGATAACAGGCATGTACCATCACACATTAGTCTCATGATATTTTTTTTTTATATCAGGTTCATTGAATTTGAACTGATAGGTATTACTGTTGGCCAGCTTTGTCACTGTAGGATTCACATAGAATGTGTGCCTCACTTTGGGCTGCTGTGTTCTGTTGTATGAATGCATTGCAAAGTGTTCACCTCTGATGGACGTTAGAATGATTTCCTGGTTTCCATTATTGTGTTCAGGGTGTAACCTTTTTTCTTTTATGTGTTTTTATGAGTGGATGTGCACATGTGTGCAGGTGTTCTCAGGGGCCTGAAGAGGGTGTTAGACCCCTTGGAGCTGGAGCTGCTGGACAGGGTGCTAGGACCTGAACTCCAAGTCCATGAAGAGTATCAAGCACCCAGCCCCTATCAACATTCCTTAACAGATTTGTTGTGTTGAATTTGGGGATTTTTGTGGTTGTTTTGTTTTGTTTTGTTTTGTGTTTGAAAGCCTTCCTGTAACCCCAGCTGGCCTGAAATTCATTATATAGACCAGGCTGGTTTTGAACTCAGAGATCCACCAGCCTCTGCTTCCGGAGTGCTTGGATTAAACGTGTGTGCCACCATGCTTGGCTAAATCTTCGCCTTTTCAAGATTACTCCAGGGATTGTAATGGGCATCTCTGACCTAGCACATTTTACCTAATTGGAGTTAGTATTATGGCATTTTATTTATTTTTATTTTTAAGACTTTATTATTTTTTATTTTATGTGCATGAGTATATTGCCTGCATGCAATGCACATGGAGGTCAGAAAAGGGCTTTGGTTCCCTTGGAAGTGGACTTATAAATGGTTGTTAGCTGCCATGTGGGTGCTGGGAAGTACCTGGGTCCTCTGCAAGAGCAGCCAGTGCATGTAACCTCTGAGCCATCTCTCCAACCTCCAGTGAATAGAAAAATGTTAAAATGTTTATTAAAAACTGTTCCATTTATGGTCTTTCTATTCTTTCTGTTGTGGACATTTTATATCTACACTTTTTAAATTTCCAAATAGAATATTTGCTCAAAATAAAGTGCCTGTAAGCCCATTTTTTTGATAGACTGAAGGAGGAGGATTGGGAATGCTGAAAGTTCAAAATCTGTACTACAGACTAAGTTTCAGGCTACCCTAGGCTGAAGAAGAATAAGATGTCTCAGTCAGTAAAGTGATTGCCCCACAAGCCTAAGGACCTGAGTTTGGGCCTTCAGAACACAGATAAAAAAGCCGGATGTGGTATATGTGCACCTGTAAACTCAATGCTGGGAAGGAGGAGAGAGAAGGATCCCTGGACAAACACTATAGCCAAATCAGCAAACTTTGGGTTCAGTGAGAGACCCTGTCTCCAAACAAAATGAGATATGAAATATGGAGCAATTGAGACAGGCACCTGAAGTATACACACTGTTAATCTCTGACCTAAACACACACACACACACACACACACACACACACACAGAACAAGAAATGCCATTAATATGTATAAGTATTAATTTTAACATTACACAATTATGATTCATCTTTTAAATTTCTCTCACAAAATTTTATCTACAGCAAAATTTTTCTTTGAGGCAGTGTCTCCCTAGAGTCCTAGGAGGCTTGGAACACCCTATGCAGACCAGGCTGGCCTTGATTTTATAAATATCTGCCTGCCCCTGCCTCCCAAATGCTGAGATTAAAGGTGTATTTGTAGCAGTTTTTACCTCTGTCTTTTTCTCATGACGGTTTTCAACTTTGCATTATCTGAGGGGACTGTGAAATCGTGTTCGTATGGCTTTAAAGATGTGCTTGGTAAATTAAGTTGAACTCTGAGCATGAACCTGGAGAGTTATCTCATGAGAAAGTTTATGCAAGAATGGTTGCTAAGGAGTTATCTCCAGAATGCTGGTATTCCCCTAGTTTCTCAGGAGACATATTCATCTCCCAAGAAGGTATACGATGGAGATAATTCTATCTTGCTATCTTCTTTGACTGAACTGCTATATTCTAGCCACTTTATTATTGTGCACTGTTTTGAAAACATTCAGGTGCAACTCTAATGAGTATGAGAATAAAAGCAGAGCTACCTATGTTTTTGGCACTCTGATGTGAAGAAACCATATGAGTCCCCTGGTTATTTACCCGGTTCTGTGATAATCCATTGAGGTCTGGTGACTGCCCCCTGTTGGCCACATCTATTTACATCAATTATTCAGAATTCTTGTGTTATTTACTTTGAAAGTCATCTGGTTGATTTCTGCATGACAGTTTGTCACTCCTCATAGGCAGCAGTGCTTCCTTTCCTATGTATGTATGTATTTATTTATTTATTCATGTATTTATTTATTTAGAGCAACATGGAATCATCCAGATGTATCACATTTTTGCATTATTATCCAACACTATCACTTTTGTCTTGTTCACAGTGGTATGGGATATCTGTGCAAGAGAATTACTATATGCTTAGCTTAGTTAGAAACTCAAACTTTTTGAATGTGATTTTTGTACTTCATTTTCCTAATTCCAAGGCTGTTGTTTTACCTTCATTGTTTAGATGACATTTTATCTCATTCAAATTATAGTCCATGTTTGTAATGTGGTGTTTTTACCTGCATGTTTTCAAGATAATTGTCTTTTGATTTACCAATTTTTAAATGATGTACCTGTATAAGGTTTTATTTGTTTTTTTTTTTTTTCTCTTGGGTTTAAAAAAATATGGTTTTCTATCAATTTGGGGGATATTTTCAGATATTATTGTTTGATCTATTTCTCTAACATTTCAGTTTTTTTCCTCTACTTCTGCTTCTGAGGTCCAGTCATCTGTCAGGTTTCTATAGCTTTGGTCCTTTTGCATCTCAACTGTTTGTCACTTCATTAGATGGATAATTTCCATGATTCTATTTTGCCATTCTTTCTTGTTTTACATTTCCAACAAGGTTAACAAAAGTTTGCCATTTCATTATCTTCCCATTTTGCTTTTTTTTTTTTTTCAAAATTTAATTTATCTTCCAGTGTTCCCTGCCTGTTCCTTCATTGTCATATTTTACTTTACCATGAAGACATTTTTTATTAGCTGCTTCCAGATTCTTATGACCTACATTCAACATGATGAACCTCAGAAAATTATTTATATTTCTTGATTTAAATGTATTGTATGGACTTAGCCTGCTTGTACTGATATAAAAATGGTGATTTATAAACAATCAAGTATATTTCTTAATGTTCTGGATGTTTGGAACTCTGGGATCTAAGTGCCTATAGATTCAGCGTGTGTTGATAGCTGGCTGTCTCCATGGCATCTTTACAGAGAAGAATCCAAAATAGTAAAAAGAGCCTCACATCCTCCCTCATTAGGCATTTTCCCATCTATTTTGGTTGTGTTTTCATTGACAAATAATCCCACAAATGCCATACATGTTAGTACTTTTGTTTTGGGAATTATATTTGATAGTACGTTTTGGAGGAGACATTGGCATTCAAACCACATAATGTGGTCTGGGCAGTGTGGTGTTGATGGTATAGTGGTGAGCATAGCTGCCTTCCAAATAGATTGCATTCTGCTGCCTTTCATATATGTCACATGTATTTTAAAACCATATACTAGAAACTAAAAATAGTTATAAATTCCGAAGGGTTTATTTTATTTCTGATTGTAGTTGTAGCTCAGATTGTAATCATAACTTTCAAATACATTTGGAGATAGACCCTTTATATTGCTTTTAAAATTATTGGGACACATTGTACTTGTGTTAATAATCAGTCTTCACCTAAATGTAACAACAGTATATTTATCCAAATCATGCACTTGCTCTTTGAGAGGTCACAGCCCTCAGGTAAGTCCCAGGTGAGAACCAATCATGGTGTTTCATATGGGGTATGGGGCAGCCAGCTCAATCTTCAGAGGGTCCGCCCTCTGTACAATTTGGGTCAGCTTCTTTTTTAATCCCTGTATTCAAATATTACTAAAACTAAGTGTGGGGCCTTGAGGACCTTCCTATGCTTTAATGTTCTTCAAAACGTATAATGTAAGAACCCAGTTCTGGGAGATGGATAGAGGGCTCAGTGGTTAAGAGAATTGGCTGCTCTTGCAGAGGACCCAGGTTTGTTTTCCAGCATCCACAGGACACCTAACATCCTTAACTCCAGTTTCAGGGGATCTAATGCCCCCTGCTGTCTTCTGTGGGGCATTTCATGCAGACAGTGCACTTAAAAAACAGTCATGCATAAAAAACTCATATGCAGGGGGCTGGAGAGATAGCCTAGCGGTTAAGAGCGCCGACTGCTCTTGCAGAGGACCTGGGTTCGATCCCCAGCACCCCCATGGCAGCTGAGAACCATCTTTAACTCCAGTTCCAGGGGAATCTGACACCTTCTTCCGACCTCCGAGACATTGCATGACACCGGTGCACCAACCTACATGCAGACAGTACATTCATACACATAAAAAAAAAGTTAATAATAAAATATATTTTAGCCGGTCGTGGTGGCGCACACCTTTAATCCTAGCACTTGGGAGGCAGAGGCAGGCGGATCTTTGTGAGTTCAAAGCCAGCCTGGTCTACAGAGTGAGTTCCAGGACAGCTGGGACTACAGAGAGACCCTGTCTCAAAAAAAAAAAAATAGACCAAAAAAAAAAAAACTCATATGCATAAAATAAAAACATTTTTGGGCTGGAGAGATGGCTCAGAGGTTAAGAGCACCGGCTGCTCTTGCAGAGGACCCGGGTTCGATTCCCAGCACCCACATGGTGGCTAAGAACTGTCTTTAACTCCAGTTCCAGGGGAATCCGACACCCTTTTCTGACATCTGCAGCATTGCTCAACACGGGTGCACCTACCCACATGTAGATAGTACACTCATACGTATAAAATAATAAATAAAAATTAAAAAAAATAATTTTTTTTTGTTTTTTTGAGACAGGGTCTCCTTGTAGCCCCAGCTGGCCTGGAACTATATACACCAAGCTGGCTTTGAACTCCCAGAGGTCTGCCTGCCTCTGCCTCTCAAGTGCTGGGATTAAAGTTGTGTGTCACCATACCCAGCTAAATTAAAAATTTTTAATTAAAAAAGAGAACGCAATTCTGGGCCTGTAAAATGGCTTATCTGGTGAGGTGATCATCACCAAGCCTAAAACCTGAGTTCGATCCCTGGGACTCACATGGTGGAAGGAAAAACTGACTTGCTAGGACCAGGTCAAAAAGAAGTTAATCAAAAGGAAAGGGTTAACCATGCAGGAGCAACTCTCTAGTTGAAGCAGGTCTGGTTCCCATAGTTACTCCCTCCCACCTTGAGTTCCTAGTTCCCAGAGCCACCTGAGGTCAGGATGAACTTTCCCAGCCCTGTAGGAGTGCTTCTCACCCCCTAAGGAGCCCATTACTGTCCAAGGGGCTTCACGCTGCTAAACACAACCATTGTTTCAAACAAAGGGATGCAGAACAGGTGGACTGAGCCAATGAAAGACTGCCTGGTCTGCAACCACCAAGACCCCACCAATCAAAGAAAGAGTCACCTTAACCACAGTGGAAATCCCCTAACTGGGAATAAAAGTGGGAGAGGATTGGACCTCAGGGGTCACTGCCCTCCAGTCCCATGGGAGTGTGCTCTTGCCCGACACATCGATCTGTTTCTGTCACTGTCTCTGTGTTGTGCTCTGTACTTTTTCCTTGATGTAATGTTCTTTTATTAAAGCTTTTCCTCCACAGTTTTTGGCCTCTCAAGAGATTCTTTGGTAGAGTGGCATTTCTAACTCAACAGACTCCAAGTTTTTATAGGTGTGCTCTATAAAATAAGGCAGGAGGAGCCCACAGCCCTGATTAGGACTCCAGAGAATGATACAGTGACACTGTCTATTAACAAAAATGCTTATCCTTGACTTCTGTGCCTAAAAGAAATTCCTACATCCTGGCCACCATTCACAATCACCAAGCAATTTAGTTTTTATGATCTAGTCAAGTAACTTGGAGAAAGTAGGTTTATTTTTTATTTTCTTGACTACGTAGACCTTTGTTTTTGAAATGCCCATTTTTATATAGAAGTTGCAGTCCATAGGTCCTCATGGGTTGATTGGTTGTCCAAAGTGGAATCCACTGACACTGGCATCCAAATCCCTTTGTTGACTTTTTTAGAAGTAGTTTCCAGCCCTATGACAACACACTGATACAGAACTGTGGGAGAGACAGTGACCCATGTCCATAAGTCCTCCAGATGATTAGTCCTTTACCTCTGTTATCTTTTAACACAAGCCCCACCCATCAAACCACACATGTAATGAGTCCCAGTGGAGAGACCATGACGGTATGTCATAAGGGACATGGATTAGGTACAGTGAGTGATACACATTATCTCTTTGGGTCTACGACTCGTTTTAATCCATGGAAAGTTCAGAGAGAGTCTCAGATTTAGAGCTTCTCAGATCAAGTGACAGCTCAAGGCAGGCTGAATAAGTTATGGGATGGTGTGCTGGATAGCTTTAGTGTCAACCTGACACACCTGGGTTCAGAGAGCCTCAACTGGGGAGTTGTACTGAAACAAAAACAGACACATAGATCAATGGAACATAATAGAAGACCCGAACATGAGAGCTTGCAATTTCAGCAACCTGATATTTGACAAAGGGGCCATGAACACACTGTAGAAAAGATAGCACCTTCAACAAATGTTGCTGGCAAAACTGGATCTCAACTTGTAGCAGAATGAAATCAGACCCTTTTCTATCACCTTGCACCAAAGTCAACTCCAAATGGATCAGAGATCTCAATGTGAAAATTGAAACTCTAAAACCGAAGACATGGGCAGTACCAAACAAGATACAGGAAAGTACTTTCTAAATTGACATCAGTTACTTAGGAATTAAGGTCAACAATCAACAAGTTGGAACTCATTGAACTAAAAAGCTTCTATGCTGAAAAAGAAACAACCAGAAGAGGAAACCCCCTGAGTGGGGGAAAGTCTTCACAAGCTATACACCTGACAGTGGATTAATATCCATAATATACTGTAATGATCAGAAAAACTCTACTTGAACAGAGAAGCTTTTTAAGTTTATTTTACTCTTAGCTCAAGGTTGCATGGGAAACTCCAGGAAGCCCAGATCTCCTCCCCTTTCCTTACTACTGACCAGCTGCATGTTGAAACCTTGAAACATGGACATAATGAACTGCTGTTTTTTTGCTTCTATAATTTGCTTATCCTGCTTAAAGACACCCTGACATTTTCTTTTTTTTTAAATTAATTTTATTTATTTCTGTATGTGTATGAATGTACTGTCTGCATGCAAGTTTGTGCACCCATTTCGTGCAATGCCGCGGAGGTCAGAAGAGGGTGTCGGATTCCCCTGGAACTGGAGTTCTCCTGGAATTGGAGTTACAGACAGTTCGTTCTCAGCCACCATGTGGGTGCTGGGGATCCAACCCGGGTCCTCTGTAAGAGCAGTCAGCACTCTTAACCGCTAGGCCATCTCTCCAGCCCATACCCTGACATTTTCTAAGTGGGCCAAAAGTGCAAGGAGCTTTGGTCTGTTAGCCTCCCCTTTAAAAGGGGTTATCTTAGACTCATTCAGGGCTGCAGTCAGATTGTCAAGCCTGTATGCTCGACGGTTGGTCATAATTGGGCACCAAGACTTTTTGTCAGCAGCGCTGTTTTTCTTTCTTTTTAGTAAATGCGGATGATTCACATTTGACTTTGGCTCTGGGGTCTTTCCTGGTTTTCTAAAAGCTCGGCAACAATATAAAACTTAAAAACTAGGAATCAATAAAACAAATGACCCAATAAAAAGATGGGCAATATATCTGAAAAGAGAGTTCTCAAAAGAAGAAATAAAAAATGGCTAAGAAGCACCTTAAAAAGTGTTCAATATCCTTAGTGATTAGGGAAATGCAAATCAAAGTGACCTTAAGATTTCATCTTACTCCAGTCAGACTGGCTAAGATCAAGAAAATAAATGATAACAAATGCTGGTGAAGGTGTGGGAAAAAGGACACATTCATTCACTGCTGGTGGGATTGCAAACTTATACAGTCACTATGGAAATCAGTGTGGAGAACTCTTAGAAAACTACAAATGAATCTGCCATCCAATCTGGCTATACCACTCCTGGGCATCTCCCCGAAGAGTTCACCCACTGTAGAGACACCTGCACATCCATGTGTGCTGCTGCTCATTTTCACAATAGCTAAGAAATAGAAAAAGCACCAAACTGATGGATGGATAAGAAAATGCAGCACATCTACACAACGTTGTTCTACTCACTGGTAAAGAATACAGGTGAATGGATGGAACTAGAAACACAAACACAGAAGAACAAGCAATGTATATTCTCTTTCATTTGTGGATCCTAGCACCTGGTGTAACCATAGGGGACAGGAAAATGGAAAGGAACAAGGGAGGTAAAGGGAATGAAGGAGTCATAATAGACAAATGTGTTACCACAGGGGAAATGGGAAAAATGGGACATTTAATGGGGAAGGGAGAAAGAAAGGATATACAGGGAACAGTGATGATAAAAATGAAGGAGGTCGGCCAGGAGTGGTGGCACACGCCTTTAATCCTAGCACTTGGGAGGCAGTGGCAGGTGGATTTCTGTGAGTTCAAGGCCAGCCTGGTCTACAGAGTGAGTTCCAGGACAGCCAGAGATACAGGGAGACCCTGTCTCAAAAAGACAAAAAAAAAAAAAAAAAAAAAAGAGGTCAAGAGAGGGGGTATCAGGAGACATGTATTTCAGGGGAAAATGGGAAAAGATGGCATACTTTAATTAGGAAGGGGAGAGGGGGGCTAGATAGGGAGAGAGGAGAGATAAATAATGCTTAGGTGGTGTGAAAAACCAGAGGGGAAAATACACACAGACTATCCATTAGTGCATTGTAAAAATGAAGGCTCTATAACAAGAAACACAGTGCAACACAGGAGATATCTCCCTTCAAGTTATTGGTCAGGGTAGTCCAAATGACTTCATAAATGACAGAGGATATTGCCTATTGCCACAGTCCTTGAAGGTAAGACCCTGTTCTAGTTTCTCTTCAATTGCTGTGACAAAACACTCGGACCAACACCAACTTGAGGAAGAAAGGGTGTTTTGTCACAGCAATTGAAGAGAAACTACAACAGAAATTGGTACCAAGAGTGGGCTATTGCTGTGACAGACCTAACCTTGGTGTTTTGGGGGAGGATTGTTGAAGCATTTGGAATTTGGGACTGGAAAAGCCATTGAATGATTGGAGTTTGTTGTTGTGGAACTTGGAGCAGTTATGTTGAAAGAGCTGTAGATAATGGAGGCCTGGCTTGTGAAGCTTCAAAGAGAAGCAGAGACCATCAGGGCTGTTTATATGATATTTTTGAATTGAGAATTTGTGGGTTTTGGTCAGCTGGGGCTGAAGAATCAGCTTTAATAACAAGAGACCAAAACCTGAAGTGAAGCCTTTGTTGTACTGGGACAATTGATGCTGGCTAGCTGGGGCTGAAAAATCACCTGCAAGTAACAAGAGACCAGAATCACTGTGGTGAAAACTTCTGGGAAGAATTTCTTCAGGGTCAGCACATAGAAGCTGTGGTTCAGAGGGGTCCAACTCTCCACCTCAAGCTGGAAGCAGGACTTGGTAGTAAGAGTCTCCTATATGGTTCTGGTGTTGAAATATGAAGGGGTCACAGAGAGCAGCTGAGGCTTGGCACTGTGAGAGGCCAGGAAAGACCATTGGTGAAAGTGCACCCTCAGTTGCAGTGAAGACCCCAGGTTTGCAGGGGTCGTGAAGATAGCTGAGGCTTGGCACCATGAGAGGACAGAAGAGACCATTGGTGAAGGTGCTGCCTCAGTTTCAGTGGAGACCCCAGCTTTTTGGTGATGCCAGGACCATGGGATGACCACCAAGAGCAGCAGCAGGTGTGGAATGAAGCTGGCCTGGGCCTGGAAGATAAACTGTGTGTGCTGGGGATGGCAGAGTAAGAGAAGTGGAGCTGCCAAATCCCTTTGGTGCCCAGAAGATTGTGAGTGAGACCCAGATGTCCAGCTTTGAGCTACTTTGCTGGACTTAGGTGTGCCCAGTTCTTCCCTTTGAAATAAGACATTGCTTGTTTTGGATTTTACAGGAGCCCACAGTTAAGACACTTTTAACAAACTGTAAACTTTTAAGTACCTGGATGTTTTAAGGACTGTGGAGGTTTTAAGGTTGTACTGTCTTAGGTTGTGATTAATGTTAACATCATACCTTGGGAAAAAGAACTGGAAATGTGGTGGTTTAATAGTGATGTGTTTTGTGTGTCAAGTTGACAAGGGGTCAATTGTGCTGAATAGCTTTAGTGTTAACTTAACACACCTGGGTTGAGGGAGCCTCAACTGGGGAATTGGCTCCATTGGACTGGCCGGTGGCCACGTCTGTGGAGTAGTGTCTTGATTGTTGAGTAATGTGGGAGGCCCACTATGGGTGTTGCCACCCCTGGGCAGGTTGTGTATATGGTATAAGAAAGCAGGCTGGGCATGGGCCAGGGGAACAAGCTAGTAAGCAGCATTCCTCCATGGCCTGTGCCTGAGCTCCTGCCTCCAGGTTCCTTCCCTGAGTTCCTGCCTTGGGCTCCCTGAGTGGGACCCAGGAGATGTGAGATGAATAAACCCTTTCCTCCCCAAGTTGGTGTCAGTCAGAGTGTTTTGTCACAGCAATCAAAAAGAAAACTAGAACAGACCCTATTGCTTAAGACAGAACATACTTTTGCACAGGACTTGGAACAATATAGCTGGAGCTAACCTGGAAGGCTCCTCACTGAGGAGTTGTAGAGGACACTGCAAGTTTCTAATGAAGAAACTCAATCATTGGTCTAACCGTAAGCTTTAAAGCCCAATAACCACAACAATGACCATCACAGCAAGCTACTGGTGCAGTAGTGGGACTTTTACCTTGGGGGAATCAACAGCTATCTAATTGGACTTAAAGCCACTCAATGAGAGGGAACTCATTTGCAGAACTATAAACATAGCCAAATACACATGACTGGAGTGGTCACATATCCTAGAGGAAACCCTACATCTGTCACATCCCTAGGCAAACACAGTTTCTTCCTATCTACTAAATATGGATCTTTATATATTTACAGAGAAGTATACCGCTCATCAAATTAGCTTCTTTTGCAATAGATACAGCATGTATAACCGGTCATACACAGAGAATAAGTGTCTGTGAGATGTCTAACTCTAAGTGAAACATCAACAATGAAACCTATCCACCTGAGGCTCATGGAACATAGTGGAACAAGTAGCAGAGAGAATACTAGTGCATCTCTCAACTCTCATCAGTAAAGTTTCCTCATGCAACAGAGGACGATGCACATCAAAAGCCACAACTGACCAAAGTACAGAGAATAGTAGACTGCACAGTGCATGTTCCTGGGTAGGATTCCTATGTTAACCCCCACCCACCACTACAGAAGAGTGAGTGGGAAGATTGTAGGAGTCAGGGGTGGTGCATGACCACAAGGAAACAGAGTTTTCCAGGCTCCTGGGAACTTGCACATACAGCAGTGGTGACAGCATACACAAGACTCATGCAAACTCAATCAGATAACCAATGTAGAGCCAGAAAAATGGGCAGGAGGCTTCAACCTTAGTTGAACCATTGGCAGCTGATCAATTTTGGGCCAGGAAGAGTTGATCTTCTTTAAGGGAGTGATGCTGGGTGGGCTGAATGGGCTCCATTGAATGAACTAATATTGAGAAAGACAGCTGAGTACACAAATGTGGTTCAATAGGCTTTAATATATAAGACAGAATGTGTGAAATCCTGCAGGCAGACTATGGGCAGTCTAGATAGGGCAGGTATAAATATGATTAAAATACATTGCATGGAACCCACAAAAATTCAATAAAATATACATAAAAAATAAAATATCTAAGAAGTCCGTATGCAGGGACTGAATGTTTGGAAACTGTAATGTGCTCTATTCTTTCGGAACTCCCTTGCTCTGCATGCATTCACTGACCTGTGTGGCATTGAGCCAGACCATCTGCTGCACTCCATGGTTTAAATTCATGTTCCAACTTGAAAATCAATTGTGACTTCCTCATGCACTGCCCTGTAAGTGGCAAATGACATAGAAAGTATGCTAGAGTGCTAAGAATGTCAGGTTCACCAAAAAGGAACTGTATTCTGATCAATGAAGCACAAGAAAATTTGAGCCATAACTCATCTGATGCTTAAGAAAACCTTAATGGGCCAGGCATGGTAGGGCACAACTTCGATCCCAGCACCCAGGAGGCAGAGTCAGGCAAATCTTTGTGAGTTCAATGCCAGCATGGTCCACATAGTGAGTTCCAATCCAGGTAGTGTTGTATAGTGAGATCCTGTCTTAAACAAACAAACAAA
Source organism: Rhizomys pruinosus (assembly GCA_009823505.1). NCBI lineage: Eukaryota > Metazoa > Chordata > Mammalia > Rodentia > Spalacidae > Rhizomys > Rhizomys pruinosus. The sequence continues at coordinate 2,633,664 of VZQC01000144.1, read as the reverse complement.
CAAACAAACAAACAAACATGTTCCCAACAAAAAAGAGGGTCTAGAGAGATGGTTCAGCAATTAAGAGACCAGGCTTCTGGGTTCAGTTCCCAGCACTTACATGGAGGCTAACAACTATCTATAACTTCAGTCCCAGGGGCCTCAACATCCTCTTCTGACCTCTGCAGGTATTGCATGACACAGGTGCACTTACTATGTGAGGCAATACATTCATACACATAAAATAAAAGTAATTTTATTTATTTATTTTTAAGGGATTCACAATATAAGAGCAGAGTTGTTTTCAGATCACATTAACGTTGCTCAGTTTGCCATACAACTAGGTAATTGGCACTAGCATCCACAGATGAGGGATACCAAAATAAAAGTAAAAAGTAATTTTAAAAAAGAAACAAAGAGGGGCTGGAGAGATGGCCTAGCGGTTAAGAGCGCCGACTGCTCTTGCAGAGGTCCCGGGTTTGATCCCCAGCACCCACATGGCAGCTGAGAACCGTCTGTAACTCCAATTCCAGGAGAACTCCAGTTCCAGGGGAATCTGACACTCTCTTCTGACCTCTGCAGCATTGCACCACATGGGTGCACAAACCTACATGCGGATAGTACATTCATACACATAAATAAATAAAATAAATAAAAGAAAAAAGATGAAAAAAAGTAGAATCGAACAACAGCATAGCAGTCATAAAGATGAACCAGCCAGGGTCTAGAGAGATGGCTCGGTACTTAAGAGTACTGGCTGCTTTTGCAGAGGACTTGGATTTGGTTCCTAGTATCCATATGGCTGCTAACAATCATCTTCAATGGCACCCACCTCTGGCCTCTATGGGTATTGTATACATATGGTGCACTTACACTCACAGAGAGAGAGAGAGAGAGAGAGAGAGAGAGAGAGAGAGAGAGAGAGAGAGGCAAAACAATCATACATGTAAAATAAAAATAGATCAGAAATGAAACAAAACAAAAAGATATGCACAACCAGGTCTGTGAAGAGCAAAAAAATCCTAGTATATTTCAACAAGGAGTCTAGGCTATATTGTACACAAAATGACAAAAGTCCAAGATGAAGAGAATTCTAAACAGTAAAAGGTAAGCCTAATGCTACACGTAAAAGAACACCCTCTCCAAAAAACCAAATGTTAGTGAGGCAGCCATGCTGGCCCAGGCCTTTAATCCCAGCATTCAGGAAGCAGAGGCAAGCAGATCTCCTTGAGATTGAGGCCAGCCTAAATTCCAGTCCAGCTGGGGCTACAGGGAGACCCTGTCTCAAAACACCAACCCCCCCCAAATGAAACAAAAACATTAAAAAAAATCAGAACACCTACTAAAGGAAGAGACAAGTTCCCAGCATCACTATACAGAGAAGCAGGTCAATGATTTTATGGTTCTATATGAACACAGCAGCCAAACTACACATGCAGTATTCCCAGTGAGCATAGGGGAAATATTCTTGAAAACATGAAAAAAATCAAAACAGCATATTTTTATTGCAAAGTATGATCATTACATATATGATTATTACATTCACAACATGGAAACTCATGATCTAAAACCTCCACACGCATATGATAAACAATAGCCATACAACTACAAGAACAGATACATAAAAGACATTTGAAAAAATACAATATCTGTCTTCAGAAAACCCTCAATTAAGTTGAACCTCGATTATACTTCCATACAATAATGCCTATATACAGCAAACACAGACACTACAGATTAAGGAATGGAGAAGGCCTGAAATAATTTCCTCTAAAAGCCTGGGACATGGCAAGGATGAGCTTTGTCTCCACTGTTCTTCAGTATAGCTTTAAAATCTAGAAGCATGCATCTGATAAAGAAACATAGGAAGAGTGGAAGGTTATTCACATTCCAAAACCCTGAGAAAGGAAGTTAAAAAGGACACGACCCCTCCAATGGAAAGATTCCAGGATCAACCACTGCAGACAAGAGCACTGTCGTGATGGTGAGGCCGGCTTCGGCTACATGGTGAGTTCAAGGGCAGTCAGAGATTATAGGAAGCTTTGTTCAGGAAATGAAGCAAAAACAGAAACATATTCTAGTCTTATGGATTAGAAGAATTAGTACTGTTCATTATCCATACTGTTCAAAATGACAGATCTGAAAAAAATTAAAAATTTGATTTGGTTTTATTTTATGTGTATGAGTGTTTTGTGTGCATGTAAGTGTACCCACCTGTGGAGGCCTCAGAGCTCATGGAACTGGAGTTACACACCATTTTGAACCACTGTGTAGGTGCTGGGAACTGAACCTGGGTCCTCTGCAAGAGCATCCATTCCTCTTAACTGCTGGGCCACTTCTCCAGCTCCCATCACCTGTCAGCTTTTGAATAGGTTCTGCCAATAGTTCCTTCTGGGAGCTGAGGTGTGGACAACATTTGAATCTGGCCTGATTTCACTAATGCTTCTTGCTCATAATTTTGTTATTCTCTAGATGGTAGCATATTTTTTCCGTGATACAAATTTTTCTTTTGCTAATTATCGTTGGCAGAATTGTAAGGCATTTATCTTTTAGATTGTTTAGGTGCAGATTAGTTTCTCTAAAATGTAAGTACCTCTAGGTTTATGGATTGCAGCTTTCTTTAGTGGAGACGCCTTTAAAAAGAATGATTCTGGAAGTATATGTGACTAATCAATAACTGTATGGTAAATAAACAGGTGAAAAGTGTACCTGCAATTTTTCTACAGTGTGGATGATAGTAAATAAGGATGCTTAAATATATTTTTCTATAACCAGAGAATAAAAAGGAGAGTCAATACTCATGCATTGAACTGGAAGTTTGTGTAGTGAAACTTTGAATTTCAGAGTCATGTACCCATTGGTTTGTCACCCCTGGGTGACTCCCACAACCATCACTTCTTTTAAGTTCAAATAAGATAAATCCTGTTTTAAACAACATTATCAGCACAAAGTGACTGATGGTGAAATTCTATATTTTTCAGATAAAACCTGTGCCCTAAGAAAATAGTACTTAAATTATTTTTATTATCTCTTTTGCCTCTCAAGTCTCTGTGCTTCATTACTTGTGCATCAATTTTAATCACTCTGAAAAAAACCGAGACTTAATGCTTTCCCAAGTCTTTCATTTATTTTGGCTCAACACATGTAATTTAGTGATTTAAAAATATAGTCCCATTTAGTCATTCTTTCCTCCAAAGAGCTGGATGTGGGTGGATATTTTGCAGGCTTAGAAGGCAGATTTTTTGTTTGTTTCTTGTTGAAGTTTAAACTGTCCTTTTCTTTTCCATAATAGTGATCATGAGGGGTTTAAGAAGGACTGTCCAGAACCGCTGCTGCCTTGGGGACAGTGAATGATGCAGTGTGGAGTGTCATGGTGCTGGGTAAATAGGGAATTCATTTTAAATTTGAACTCTGAGCAGGAAAAGGGCTCTTTCCTGCCAAAGGGGGTTTAGCATACCTCATTGATAGAATGTACAAGACTCCGAAAGCAGGGGAAGAAATGGCAGCTGCTGGCATGGGGGTTGCCGAGCCTGTAACCTAGACTTGGATAAGAGGATGGGACCACAGCACACAATAGGCTAACAATAAATCATAAGCCCGCAGTTGACTACAATGGAAAGCAGAACCATAGGTGTTGCAAATCAAGAAGTGGTCAACTCAACAGACCTCAGGCTAGAGTGCAGATGCAGCACGGACATACATAATAAAATAAATCTTAAAAAAGATAAAACCAAATAAAGCACTACTATGTAAAACCCAAATCCACCTGTTGGCTATATATTCAAGGTAAATAAGTATTTTGCACAGAAATATGCGGTTTCTGCTGTACTGCAGCACTGTTCACAGAAGAGAAGATATGTAGTCAACACAGGTGTTTATCAACAGAGGTAAAGATCATGTTGCACATGTGAACAATTAAATATTAAAGTTACAATAATTCTGTCAGTATCATAGAACTGAAGAACATTATGAGAAGCAGTAGTTTATCTATTTCCTTTGGCCTGGAAATGACCATAAATATCTTGAAGCCGAGCATCTGTGTTGACCTGCAGGAGCCCTTACCCCACATTCACTGCAAGACAGAGAAACGGACAGCAGATAAACATGTCTGCGGTTATGAAAATGGGACTGTTGAAACTGCCTCACAGGATGGTCATGCATATCTCAAGTGAGATTCCATTCAGGACTGCGTTTTGTTCAACCACATGTGTCATGAAGATAGAAAACTGAGATTCTTTGGTTACATGCTGAAAGCCAACTTTCCTGTCAAAGAACATCAGTAATCTCACTTATTCATAAAGCTGGAATTGAGGAAATCTTTCTATTGGCTGTCTACTCTGTCTGTATTTATGTGAATAGTTGTTTCTTCTGTACCTCCCCAGAGAAATGAAAGACAGATGTGCAATATGTCATACATGCAGATACCTAGTCACATGAAACTCTGTATGGTCCCATACAACTTGAAAGATAAGGCTGACATCAAAGTAGAGACTAACACAGTGGTTATGAGAATGGGTTAAAGGTATGGAGGAAAGAGGGCTACAGAGAAGGTAGTACTAGTTACTGGGTTGTATATGGAGGTGATGAGTAGCTTGTTATGCTCTACAGAAGAATAGTAAATTTACGGTTAACAGCAATCATTGGATATTTCAAAGCAGCTCTTAGCGGGCTGCAGAGATGGCTCAGGGGTGAAGAGCAGTGACTGCTCTTTAGAAGACCTAAGTTAGATTCCCAACCCACACAACAGGTGGCTCACCACTGCCTCCAGAGGAAACAGATACTTCTGGTCTCCATATGAGAATACACATGGATCCTCACATACACATGCACGCACACATGCATACACATGCACATGCACATGCACACACACAAATTTAAAATATAGATCTTTTTATTTTAAAATTTGTGTTGAATTTTTGCAAATTTAATACAATATATTTTGATCATATTTAGGCCCCTTCCCTATGTGCATCCGTCTCATAGTCACCCCCCCCCCCGGATTTCAAGTACTCTGTCACATATATTATTAAGGTATATCAAGTCAAGTATGTGGCCCCAAATATTCTTCAGTATGTGCCCATCCATTGAAGCCTGGTTAATCTCTCTGGTCTCTCTCTCTCTCTCTCTCTCTCTCTCTCTCTCTCTCTCTCTCTCTCTCTCCTGAGTATGGTGTCATTCTCCTTTAATACCAGCCCGTGGGAGGCAGAGGCAGTGGGCTGTGACTTGGGAGACCCTGCAAACAAAAAAACAAGAACAAAGAAAACTGTCTGTCCTCCCCCCAACAGTTATCAGTTGCCACAGTTCCTCAGCTGACACTGGGGTTTCTTACCCACTTTCCTACTTCTATGCTGAGATTTTATCTGACTTGAGCTTTTGTTGGTCTTGTGCATTGTTAGCATTACTTTAAGTTCATATGAGTAACTTCTCAGCTCTCTGGAGGTCATATTGTTGTCCTCTGTTACTGCTAATCTTTCCACACCCTCTTCCACGACAGTCCCTCAGCTTTGGGAGGCAGAAGTTTGATTCAGAGATAAACATTCTGCAGTGTCTTATTCTTTGCAATTTGGCAACTTGGGGCTTTCTGGGTTCATCGCCATCTGATATATGAGGAAGCTTCACTGGTGAGAGTTGATGGATGCATTAATATTCTTTCTCCTTGTTCTGTTGTGTTCCCTGAGCCCTGGTGTAGAGGCTGCATTGTAGAAATGTCACTTAGGGCTGGACACCTCACAGACACTTATTCTTTGTATTTTACCGCTTCTGGAACTATGTATAGTCTCCACCTGTTGAAAAAAGAAGCTTCTTTTTTTTTTGGTATTTTTGAGACAGGGTCTCCCTTTAATCCCAGCTGGCCTGGAGCTTGCTCTGTAGCCCAGGCTGGCCTTGAACTCACAGATATCCACCTGCCTTTGCTTCCCGAGTGCTGGGATTAAAGGCATGTTCCACCACACCCAGCATGAAAAGAAGCTTCTTTTATGAATGGTAAGAAGTACACTTGTCTGTAAATACAAGGATACATGGGGCTGGAGAGATGGTCTAGCGGTTAAGAGCACTGACTGCTCTTGCAGAGGACCAGGGTTCGATCCCCAGCACCCACATGGCGGCTGAGAACCGTCTGTAACTCCAATTCCAGGAGAACTCCAGTTCCAGGGGAATTCAACGCCCTCTTCTGACCTCCGAGGCATTGCACGACATGGGTGCACAAACCTACATGCAGACAGTACATTCATACACATAAATAAATAAATAAAGACTAAATAAATAAATATTTAGAAAACATTAAGAAATTACGTCAGTCTAGGGACATGAGAAAAGTAGGCTTTTCTCTAGGATCTGTGACCTCTCCAGCCATGTGTATTTGGCTGTGTTTACAGTACAGCATGTTTCCCCTCTCACTGAGTAGACCGCAAGTTCACTTAGATATTATGTTGATTGCACACAAGGTAAAAGTGGCACTATTACACCAGTAGAGATTATTTGCTGGGCCAGACATGATTGTGGTTCATAATTTTACATCTGGATGAGATCACTGATTTTTTTAAAATATTTTTTAAGGGGAGAGGTGTTTGAGATAGGGTCTCCCTGTAGTTCTAGCTGGCTTAGAGCTTGCCATGTAGACCAGGCTGGTCTCCATCTCTCAGGGGTGTCCACTATGTAGTCTGGGCTTCACATTTACATTGATGGCCCTTTACTACCTGTCCAAGTGTTGGAACTGTAGGTGTGTACCAACATATTCAACCATTCTTCTCTATCTTATGCAAATGATACAGTTCTCTAGGCAATACTGTCAGGTTGTTTGTCACAAGTTTTATGGTACGGCAGTTTCTTTGCTTATTCATTAGACCAGACTTTTCAAAGCAGTGTTATTTTACTGAGAGATTGATCAGATACTACAATGTTTCCATGCATATCTTCTTAAAGCCTTAGTTTCACACTTTTCTTAACATCCTCCATGAATATAGTGTATTTTTTCTTTTTCTTTTTTTAGACAGGGTCTCCCTACAGCCCCAGCTAGGCTGGAACTCACTCTGTAGACCAGATTGGCCTTGAATTCACAGAGATCCACCTGCCTCTGCCTTCCAAGTGCTAGGATTAAAGAGGTGCGACACCACGCCTGGCTTAAAGATGGTTCTTAGCTGTCTGTGGGTGCTGGGAATTGAACCTGGGTCCTTTGCAAGAGCAGTTGGCACTCTCAACTGCTGAGCCATTTCTCCAGCCCACATGTAGTGTATTTGTGAGTCATAATCCAATATATTACATTTAATGATGGTGAGAAATGAAAAAATACATAATTATCTACCAAATCCACACTGTATATTGGGGTTTACTGCTTGCATTAGATACTTGTGCAGGATTTCACAATTACATGGGTAATGAATGTATAATAGTATTGTGCAGACAAGTTTCACTGCCCTAAAAACTGGCTGTGCTCTACCTGTTCCTCTACCATTTTCCTCTTAAGGATCTGTCCTCCTAGATAAACATGCTGACACCATGGCCTTGCAGCTCTTATCCCTACACCAGGATCTGTGTCTCCTTTCTTTTTTTTTTTAATTTTATTTATTTACTTATTTTTAATTTTTTAAAATTTATTTCTGTATGTGTATGAATGTACTGTCTGCATGCAAGTTTGTGCACCCGTGTTGTGCAATGCCATAGAGGTCAGAAGAGGGTGTCGGATTCCCCCGGAACTGGAGTTCTCCTGGAATTGGAGTTTCAGATGGTTCTCGGCCGCCATGTGGGTGCTGGGGATCGAACCCGGGTCCTCTGTAAGAGCGATTGGTGCTCTTAACCGTTAGGTCATCTCTCCAGTTTATTTATTTATTTATTTATTTATTTATTTATTTATTTATATGAATGTACTGTCTGCATGAATGTCTGTGCACCCGTGTCATGCAATGCTGCAGACATCAAAAGAGGGTGTTGGATTCCCCTGGAACTGGAGTTCTCTTGGAATTGGAGTTACAGATGGTTCTCAGCCACCATGTAGATGCTGGGGATCGAACCCAGGTCCTCTGCAAGCGCGGTCAGCACTCTTAATCACTAGACCATCCCTCCAGCCCCCTGTGTCTCCTTTCTATCATAAACTTGACACCCACAAAACAGCCATGGCAGGCACCAACCTCCACACATATCAACCAAGGTGTTTGCTGGCTTCTCTATGTAATCTGGCAGGGGCACAGGGTGTCAGCATTTCAGATGGCCAAGATAGCACTTCTGATGTCATAAGGCTTTGGATTAGCTGTTCTGTGCAGACCTGGCCTAAGTAAGGGGTAAGATCAAAGATTGTCTTGGCAGAGCCTCAATCACATAGCTGCTAAGATCTGAAGGAAGGAGGAGTTGAGATGTCCAGGCCTGACTCCAAGGAGCAGGTGGAGTCACCCCTGAGAGTCAGAGCAGCATCCTGGAATAGAGTCAGCTATAGAACCAGGGCAGACTTTCACATATGAGCATAGCGGGCTGCTTGACACTGAGCCAGTCCCTGGCTTCTGGGCTCCCCATCTCTTTCTGATCTGTAGAATCCAAGGGCTCTTGCTGAAGCTCATGTCTCTTTTTTGAGTGACTGAATTTCCTTCTCATTTGTATTCTTCAGTTGGTAGAATACAGTGGCTCTTGTTCTTTTTCTGTGACCAACTCTAATTCAATTCCCTCATGCTGTAAGAGGAATCTCTCTTCAAGCTGGTTTTTAGCAACTGGCCTACTATGCATCTAGTTAGAAACAGGATGCTGGAGCCACAGAAACCAACTTAAAATCTATCTCTTCCAAGTTCATGGGAAAGTGACTGGGGTTGTGGCCTCAGATGGGACTTTTAGTTGAATTTTCCTCACAAGATGTAGAATTGATAAGATGGGCAAATTATAAGTAGGAGCCTGGTCCTGGGTGAATGGCCCATCTTGTCTCCCTGTGCGGTTCATAGCATTACAAGGAGTTACTGTAACCTGGTGTCTGGGGTGTAAGCAAAAGAAGCAATTTAGTTGGGAATGGTGGCTCATGTTTATAATTCTAGCCTTCAAGAGGCCAAGACAGGAGGATTGCCATGACTCTGAAGACAGCTTGGGCTGCACAGTGAATTCTAAGCCAGGTTGAGTGAGCTACATACTGAGACTTTGTCTCAAAACAAAACCCAAACCAAACCAAAACAGGGCCAGGCACGGTGTCATATGCCTTTAATTCCCAGCACAGGGGAGGCAGAAGTGGGTGGATCTCTGTGAGATTGAGGCCAGCCTGGGCCAACATAGGGAGTTCCAGATCTGCTGGCTACAGGGAGAACACCTTGAAAGAACCAAAACCAAAACCCAAAAACCAAAGAACCCCACAAACAAACAACCCCACCAGAAACTGAAACAAAAAACCAAACCCAAATCAAACTCATTGGTTTGCTGTGAGATGGAGGCTAGCCTGGGATGGTCTGCATAGTGAGTTCCAGGCCAATTGGGACTATGTAGTGAGACCCTGTCTCAAAAAATAAAACACAACAACAACAACAACAGCAAAACACACATACCTACAAACTCAAACAGTAGTGTACTGCATGACTCATGGGATACAATCAACAATTTATTGACTAGTTTGAGGCCTATTATACAGAAGGGAATACATGCTTACTACTGTAATCCTTATCAAAAGCCCATGGCTGAGAAGGTCATGAGCTTTGGGGGGAACCTACTACTATTGCTGGCTAAATGGACATCCTGTCAAACCACCTTCTAAATACCTATGCTTATATGAATATATGTCCTTCAATCAACCTTGGTCAGAGAAGCTTCAGTTTTCACCGGGTAATGGTTAATGCAGAGACTAATAAAAGGTCAAAGTGCTGTAAATGATTGCTGGCTGTAAGCCATGGGACATCTATGACACCCCTGCAAGGCTCATGGTACATGGGGAGGGGACAGAAGCATGGGAAAAAATGGGAAGCAGTGATTTGAACCACTGTCTTCTGGACATTACATGGCTGCTGAACTCATACCACATGTGGCTACATGAATAAGGCCTGTACCAGAGGGGATCTGGCAGCATTCTACCATGAGGTTTGGAGGTTATGAGGCCTCACCCCTCTCTGAAGAGCTATGGACAGTTAATGGCTGCTGGAGGAGTTGGGTCACTCTCTTCAGTGGTACAGCCACTGTCATGCTACCCAGTTCCAGTAAACAGGTTCTCACAGCCACAGGCATGCATACAATCTTAATGAAATGATCACCTAAAAATTATACAAAAGCAGGAAGGTGGGTGGCCTACAGGGATTGCTCAGAAGTTCAGAGCACTTGCTGCTCTCACAGAGGACTTAAGTTTAGTTCTCAGCACCCACAACCATACTATACAAACACACACACACACTATACATATATAATCACATATATGTAATATGACATATGTGATGACAAATTTTTTGAATAAATGCAGGAGGGTGAATTGTTGGAAAGAAGGTTTTTTTTTTTTCAGGACTGGGATTGTGATGAAAGAAATGGGGATAAAAATGAACAATCCATTTATACATGTAAGAAACTGTCTGCCAGCCTTTAATCCAAACACTTGGGAGGCAGACGCAGAGGCAGGTGGATCTTTGTGAGTTCAAGGCCCACCTGATCTACATAGTGAGTTCCAGGCCAGCTGGGACTGAAAGGAGACCCTGACTCAAAAATACAAAACAAAACAAAACAAAACAAAACAAAAAAACCCTGTCACATAATAAAATTAAGTAATTTATTATTGGTGTGGGTTCCTTCCCATGAATCAGGAGCTATGGTCCCCTCCTATGAATCAGGAGCTGGGGTCCTTTGTTTATGAGCCAGAGCTGAGGTTCCTTAACCTGACTGAGTTGTGGTTCCCCTTAATCCCCCCTCATGAGCAAGAGCTGTGGCTCCCCCTTAACAGTCCACCCCAGGAGCAGGGCTTCTGGTCTTGCCCTGGGAGCTAGAGTAGTGGTGTCTAAGAAATGGAGCTGTGGTCCCCTCCTGTGATCCTGGGGTTGTGGTCCTGTCATAGGAGCAGGAGCAGTGCCCCTTCCATGAGCCAGAGTTGTCCAATCCCATGAGCTGGAACTGTGGTTCCCTGATATGAGCCTGAAGCTTTGGAGGCCTGCCATGAGCCACAGTTCACAGTCCTCTAGTGGTAGGCTGATGGTGGAGCAGAGTGGAGCATGCTGGACTTCCTGATGTTGGGCAGCAGTTTCAGTCTTCTCTGAGTGACTACATTCCCTGAGACCCCTCCCCTAGGGTCCCAGGTTATGTATGGCCGAGGCTTTGCCTCTTCTGCTGGGGATAGGGGAGGCCTCTGTCATTTGCAGAATCTGGCCTTGGGAGCACTAATTCTCTAGAATAGACCTCCCACCTTCCCCGAGGGCCAGCTGTGGACCTCGCTCCATACACAGTACTGAGCATCCTAGCCTTAATGTTGGACCTTCCCCACTGCCAAGCACCAAATTGTTTTCTACTATTTTTCTATTACTTTTCTACAGCCCCAGTGTGCCTTCACCCACACCCTAATTGAACTCGTGAAAAAACATAACAGTCTGGGGAAAAAAGTAGAAGAAATAGCAAGTATTATAATAACTAAACTGATATAATTCTCAAACTAAAAAATTACATAATTATGTCTTAAAATGTAATTTGCAATTCTATATATCTAATATAGTTTTAAAATATTTACTGACAAAACTGTACTATCAACCTTCAACAACAATGTGAGATGTCACCGTTCTTATACTGTGAGTTTACCATTCACTCCATTTCCAAATTCTCCAACTTATACAAAGCCTGTCAATGCAATGGTATTACTTCTTAAAGAAAGCAATGCTAACAAATATTTTTAAATAAAAAAAAAAAGCCTGGCATGGTTTGAATAGTAAATGTTGCAATAGGCTCATGCCTTTAAACACTTGGTCCCATTGATGGTGCTATTAATGCATTATATGGCATTTTTAGGTTGAGAACATTTTTGTTTTCTGTTTTTGTTTTTAAATTTTTTTAATTTTTATTTATTTCTGTATGTGTATGAATGTACTGTCTGCATGCAAGTCTGTGCACCCGTGTCGTGCAATGCCGCGGAGGTCAGAAGAGGGCGTCGGATTCCCCTGGAACTGGAGTTCTCCTGGAATTGGAGTTTCAGACGGTTCTCGGCCGCCATGTGGGTGCTGGGGATCGAACCCGGGTCCTCTGTAAGAGCGGTTGCGCTCTTAACCGCTAGGCCATCTCTCCAGCCCCGAGAATTATCCTTTCACAATTCCTATGTCTATCAGTCAATTAAAGAAGGTAGTTATAACTGTTTTATAAGAAATTACCACTATAACAGTTGGCTCTAATTTACAGTTGGGGAATGACTTCATTACCATCATGTTTTTCTTTTTTCCTACAAAGGGGAAGAGGTCGGAAGGTTTCTCAGCATCTAGAAGGTAAACTTCATTAGGGCCCATTATAAACAGTTATCCCAAACAGAATTCAGAGAGATGCTCAGTGGTGTCTGTGTCTCAGGCAATCTGAGGCTCCTTTTTCTTTAATGTTTAGATGGGTCAGCCTCTCTGCTGGTATTTCCCACTCCATCCTGCACAGCCAAAGGTTGTACGTTTTCAGGCATTTAGATTGGTGTTTTTACCTGTGGGAACACACAAATCTCCCATTGTTAGTTTCAAGACCTCAAAATTAAAAAGTTATCAAAATGTTTGGAATACAGAAGGAATATTATACCACCTCCCTCTTTTTGTTTTATAAATTTTTATGTTTTGACCTATAGATGCCTAAGTTGTATTACACATACCCATAAACAGGAACCAAGGTATAAGTTTTCATCAAATTTACCCAAATTGTTTATCATTGACTACTTATTTGGGAAGTGAAATTAAGCTTAATTTCTTCAAATTGTCCTACAACTAAAGGAAAAATGTTACAAGGTGATACTGTATAACACAGAAAAATATAGAGACCATTTGTGTACCTTAACCCCAAAGTTATTGTTGGAAATTCAATACAAATTACAAATAAAACAATTAACACTTTATATTCCCAATTAGTTCAAATGTATTACCATTTTAGACTGCAAACCTTACAAAGCGAATTTTAATAACTATCTTCCTCCAAGCTCTTGGCCTTCTCCAGGCCTGGCATGAAAACCTGCGTTAAAGATTTTTCAATATCTGGCTCTTAATAAAATTTTCTTTTACAGTTCTTATGCCCATCAGTTAATTAATGACGGCTAGATATGCCCCATGAAATGTTGTTACCATCATAACCATCTTGATTTCTTTTTGGGGGAGCTTCTAGGAAGCTTCCTTTGTCATGAACAGGTGCATTGCAGTCCTACTAAGGGGAGACGGACACCCAGTGCCCACTTTGTGGACATTGTGGGGAACTGGCCTCATTGCGTAGAGGTCAGTCGGTCACTACTGTGACCTGACCGGAGAGGTATCTTCCTACTCGGGTCCTAAGCCTGGGACAATGAGACACGTTTCCCACTCTTGGCTGTAACTTTCCACCTGCCCAAGTCCAGGATAGGAACTTCACACCAGCTTCCCAGGTTGGCGGTCCACAAAGGGAGCCTTTTTCCAAACCAACTGGTCACCAAAATGAAATGCAGGCCTCAACACCAGCTACCCACTGGTCATCTGAACAAAATTCAGGCTTAGCCTATATGCGCGCAAAAAATTTAAAAAGAAAAATGGCGGCCACGAATTCCGCAATGATGTTAATCGGAATTCAAATTTTTTTATTTTTTAAATTAAAAAATTTTTATACCTTTTATTTTTTATTCCCAAATACCAAAAAACTTATTAGCACTTTAATACAAAGAAAACGTGGTTATATCTTTGTTTTAGATGTTGAAAGAGCGTAACCAGGAGGTGGCAGTGTAGATCCATTATTTTAAAATTTTTAATAGATAACCCATAACCTTTGTTGGAATTGAATTATGTTTTGGCTGTTTAATATAAATTTGCTTCTTGAGAAGGAAGGGCCACGTTCCAACTCAGAGGCAACATTTTTACTGGTATCATGGCTGTTAACATTATAATACACTTAGAACACAAGTACACACATCCATACATATACACATGTGTGCGCACATACATACACACATACACACATACATACATAAGAAAGATTTGTTAGGTTGACCTGTAAGAGAAGAAAGCCATATCGTTTGATGTCCAGTGAAAAACATGAAGTTTTTATAATTTGTTATAGGGTTATTTTTACGTAATTAGAATAAATGTCCTAGTAACTCATAAAACAGCTGAGATACATATGCAACCTCTTAGGCCCATTTGCAACCACTTGCCTTCAATGAACTATACCTAAAGTTTACTATTCTTTCCCTACCCTGCCCTTCTGTTTACTTACTCCTAAGCTGTCCCTCTGCTAAGCCTAACTGTCCCTATGCTATTTACAAATCTAAAGATTGAGGATTCCCAAAAGTAGACAGGCCATAGTTGTTTGTAGTCTTGGAATGATCCATCTTGTCTTGATATTAAGGACTTTGGAAGAATAATAATTATCCACAATCACAACAACAATCACAACAATTATTAATTATTATTAATTATTAACCATTACTAGTCACAACAATCATTAATAATTATGAATAATAATTGTCAATAATAATAGCCAACAACAATGAACAATTTACCATTAGACTGAATATTTATCAATTGTTATTAATAATTACATTTAATAACAATAACTATAACTATCAATAACAATTATTAATAATAATTAACAATCTATCATTAAACTGAATAATATGCATACTATAAACCCAATTAAAAATTGTTAACACTAATGGTTATAAAACATTTTCTATGAATTGAATCTATTTTTGTTTATAGCCAGTTTCTAATTAGATTTAAACCTGTAGGATTATAATGAATTAAAAGTGGGAACTCGCATTCACTCACACATACACACAGCTTGAAGATGGGCTTAAAGAAACATAAAAGAGTTTTATTCAAAAAGTTTCTCATTTAAATTGAACTAAAATATCAATTTACGTTGTTAAAGAGACTTTTACCAATGTTCCTTAAAAAAAGACAATTTATTGGAGCAAATTTGTTTTGTTAGAACTTCAAGGCCTGTAAATTCTCCTAGAAATCCATCTATCTTGTTTCCAAAATGCTGAAGTCAAAAGAATGTTACCTAGCATCAAAATTCAAAGGGCATGATTTAGATGCCATGTGCTCAGTGCAGCAGCTGGTATGCATGCACAGCAGGCAGGCTTATGGCGCCAGGCCAGAGCTCAGACCACATGTGATGTAGAATTCTGTGAGAAAAGATTTTTAAGGTGAAGCACATTTAAAAGGAACAAGATAAAATTAAATTGACCAATTAATTTTAACTGTGCACATATATTTACTCAAAGGATATCTAGGGTACCCAGGGGTTAAGTAAAAATATTACACTTTAAGTTAAGCATGCTGAAATGGATTTGAATTACTTAAGTGATACAACTTGGTAGGGTGGAGGTCCACAGTCTGTCTCCCGAGTATTGGAATCAAAGCTGCACCTTTAAAACACAATGAAAGAGGAAGCACTGCCCCGGGCTCTTCTCTGAGACTTTGAGACTTTATGCTTCCCAGTGAAACACAGAATACTGTAAAGCCAGCCCTTCCCCCACCAGCCATCCACTGTTTCCAGAGCAGGAGAGGGGCACAGAACAAACATTGGACTAGATTAACCAGTGTATCTACAAACAGCTACAAACTGAAAAATGTAACAGCTTCATATTTTGCCTTTGGTCTTTTCAAGGCAGGGCTTTCTTAGAGTCAGAGCCAGCAGGGAGGTCACTCTGTAGACTAGGCCAGCCCTGAACTCAGAGACATCCGTTTGGATTAAAGGCGTGGGCCTCCACCAAGCCTGGAATTTACAAGCTCAATTTGCCTCTTAGAAGACTGGCCTCTAGATGAGATCTTGGGGGAAGTTTAGCAGACAAAAGGAAACTTCAGCAGAACTAAGCACTATTTTACACTATCTACAGAAACATTTTTAAGGAGGATACTTTTTAAAAATACATTTAGACTGTGGCTGGCTTTTCACAAGCTTCCATGCAAGCCAATGTTGGTACATTAATTCCTGGGTGGTTGCCTCTACAACCCAAGCCTGCCTGTGCAAAGGTGCAAATGAACACTTCTATGGAATGCTTGCTGCAAAAAGCTTGCTTGCTCTGTGGGCACTCTTGTCCTTCCAGCCTCTGTGACCTTTGCCACCTGAACTGTGGCCAGAAGGCAGAAATCAGGACCCTTGATGCAGGGCAAGTTCCAAGCACATTTCAAAACCTCTAGAAGGCAAATGGATGGGAGAGGAAAGGCTCCTCTTATAATTTCTCTGAATCCCCTCCACCTGGGAAGGCTGGGGAAGCAACAGATTCCCCCAATCCAGGGAAGCCAAAACAGCACCCACTGCCCTGCATAATTGTGACCCGCCAGTGGGTGAAAACCCACAAGAGAATGCAAGCTTCCCAAAGCCTATCAGAGAAAGGGTCTCGGGCTCACAAGCCAAGTCTCCATCAAGGCCATCCACAGGCACACCAGCAGTCAATAGAATTCCCTCTGTGTTCATCCTTAGTCCATGCCTTCACTGATTTGGAGCTGCTAAACTTTCTCCATGCCACAACTTGAAACACAACAGCGACAGCAAAACACGGCACGCAGTCAACAAACACATGCCATACATCACAAGACAATTCCTCCTGGAACATAGCTTCCTTGAAAATGTTATTTCCCATCTTGCAGAGATTCTAGCTTACCAAACTGGTCTCCATGCCCCACGTTGGTGTCTCCATTTGTGGGGTCACTGCCGGGATTTGTGGTGGGGCCCACTTAATCCTGGGACGACCCATGAGGAAAATACGAGCAGGAAAGCACACCACGTGTACACAGGTTGAGGTTCAAATGCAGAGAGAGATTTTATTCCAACATGTCTGCTTAAATATCCATCATGACTCAATCCTTAGGGCCCAGTGCTAAATCTTTTCGTCACTCCACTCCACCCCATGGGTGTGGCCAGGGAGGTACCATTGGCTTAGAATCCAACCCATCTTAACTAAGTTTTCCCACACAACACATGAATAGAGTTCTTGGTGCAGTGAGATAGAATGGAAATCGATGTCTCAGGGACAGATAGGAACTCACCCAGACACCAGGTTGCAATACCCTAGAAACAAGACGAGGGTCCTGGGAATTGGAAGTCAGGCCTCCCTAGGGGACAGAACCCAGGAACCAAGTAGCATGGACAATGGGGAGCAGGCAAAAGGGCATAGGGCTACATGTATGTAGGAACAGCTTCCTCTTCTGGCTCAGGAAGCCAGCCCACACATTCACTACTTCTGGTTTCTGGGGATAAGGTGTTCTCCTGCAGCATCACATGACCAGAATCCTAGAAAATCTCAGGCTTACATCTAGAAAAGGAGTAAGGCCATATATGAAAGTCATATAGGGCTAAGCTTTAAGCATGGTTCATATTATTTTAATATATGTATTTTTTTTTAATTTTTTTTTTAATTTTATTTATTTCTGTATGTGTATGAATGTACTGTCTGCATGCAGGTCTGTGCACCCGTGTCGCGCAATGCCGCGGAGGTCAGAAGAGGGTGTCGGATTCCCTTGGAACTGGAGTTCTCCTGGAATTGGAGTCTCAGACGGTTCTCGGCCGCCATGTGGATGCTGGGGATCGAACCCGGGTCCTCTGTAAGAGCGGTCGGCGCTCTTAACCGCTAGGCCATCTCTCCAGCCCTTAATATATGTATTTAAAGCATCACCACAGAGAAAAAAATTCCTTTGCATGTCTGGGACCTTTACTGCAAATGTTGCTAATGAAATTCTCAACTCTCACTGACAAGAGACTCCAGAGTGAGGGGCTCTTTCCCAATTCTTGTTTCACTCTAGGCTACCTCACTTTTTAAATAACATATGCCTTCATCTGTCAGATCTCTTCAACCTTCCCTCCACCCCTAGATGCCCTCCAATTCTCCTCTTCCCTCAGCCCCTTTGATGTCAATTTTCCTCCCTCGGAACCCCTTCTCCTCTTAGTCCTCAGACTAGTTACACATTGGGTCCCCTCCCTTCAACCTCTTTCTGACCTTCACTTCATCCCTCAGACCCTCAGCTCCTCAGAGTCACCTCCTCCCCCAGGTCCTGGCCTCCCATTCTCAGTGCCTGTCTTCCACAAGAGTCTCACTTCCTCTCTCATATCCTTCCATCTTCCTTCACAGGCCAGTCTATTTCCCATATTCATAGATTACCTTCATCCATCCTCAGAGATTAGGGACTTTCAACCACCCACATCCCTTCCATTCTTTAAGGAGCCTAGTGCAGACACAGCCTTTTGCAGCCTATGCATGGTGGCAGGCAGTGGATCAGTCTTACCTAAACCCTGCTCATTGGCCTTAGCATCCTTTTCCTTACAGTGAGCCTAGCTCCAAATCCCACTGTTCCTGTGTGCTTCAGGGTTCCAAAGGGGAGGCTTAGCAGGTGTTAAAGTAACCCAGGTCTCTCCCCTCCAAAGCAATTCCTTACTCTTGCTGTGGTGTCACCCCACCAGTCTGGATAACGGGGGGGGGGGTAAATACTGTTCCATTCACCAGAGGAAAAAATTGAATCTCATACACGCTTCTCTGAGGTCCCCAACCCTAACCCTTCACAGTCATATGGTCTATTGCTGAACTTTATCCACTTATTTTGGCTTTTTGTTTGAGACAGTCTCACTAAGTTTCCCACCATAGCCTTGAACTCACACTGTAAACAAAGATGGTCTGGAACTTGTAATCTTTCCTCTGAGAAGCTAGGAGGAAGCTTGTTTTTAGAATCTTGCATTCAGTTTCAACCATCCCCCTGGGTGAGGTCCCAGCCAGCCAAAGTCCCTTCCCAGACAAGGGCTCCCCTTTGACTATTAGTGAGACAGTGATGGTGGGACAAAAAGGCAAAGACAACATGGGGTTGGTGACTTATGTGTCTAAATCCTAGAATTGGGTGCTGAAGCAGGAAGATTTCCCCAGGCTTGGGTAGCCTGAGCTATATAGTGAGTTTCCAGGCAGTCTTTCCTACTGAGGCAGATCCTGTCTAATAAGGACAAAAGGGAACTGGGAACACAAGGAGGTGGCATTGCAGAAACACATGTACATCTACACAGAATACCAGGGGACCCTGTATGTGCCTTGGATAGGTTTGGAGTGCTTGTTCCAGTCCCCTTTGAGTATCCAAAGACTTTTCCTCTGATGTCATTACTCAGACCAGGATTCAACGCCATCTGTGGCCTTGCACCCAGGGAAATCCAGGAGAGCGCCTTGCTTCAGAGTTGCATTCCGGTGTGCAGAGTGGAAGAGATGGCCTGCTCCCTACACCCCCAGTCTCCTGTGCTTCAGAATTATGCCCCAAACAGGCTGGGCCCATTCCTCAACTGCCAGGCCCTGGCAGAGGTAGGAGGGAAGGTCAGGAAACAAGGAGTCAACCTAGCCTTAAAACTCAAGGTCTTGCCCAGGGCCCTAACTAACAGACTGTCTCCCAGGATCTCTGTATCTGTTTCCAAGGCTGGGCCCATTCCTCAACTGCCAGGCCCTGGCAGAGGTAGGAGGGAAGGTCAGGAAACAAGGAGTCAACCTAGCCTTAAAACTCAAGGTCTTGCCCAGGGCCCTAACTAACAGACTGTCTCCCAGGATCTCTGTATCTGTTTCCAAGGCTCTTTTTCTCTGTGAGTCTCTGAAGGCTCTTCCTGGGTGTAGGGACCATGCAAGGAGGGACACATTCAGCACTTTTGTAACCCCCCCCCCCCCGTGGGAGCAAAGGTGGGTGTCATCTGCAAAGGCTGAGGAAAGTTCGCTCAGTTCAGCTGGTGCAACAGGTTTATTCTTGGTGTTAACAGACTCACTCTTCCTGCTACCCGCTTTTGGCCCGAGCGAAGCTCAGACCGCCCCCTGCTCGCTAACGCTCAGAGCTTGAACACTGGGCCTTGACCCGTGCTCCACCATCCTTCAGCCACAGTGCTCTGTAGCTCGCGCAGCCTCCCTCCCCGTCAGGACACCCCGCCTCACCGCTTCAGATTCCCAGGCACCCGGCGTGTCCCCTTGGATCTTGCACCACCCCGGTGCAGAGCGGGAGGTGACCAGGAGGCGGTTCCCGAGATCCTGGCAGGGGCGGCTTTCCCGAGCAGGCTCCGCAGTCGCACGGGCCCGCCTCCTGCCCGCTGTCTCTGTGCTGATTGGATGGTCGTCCCTGCGCCTTCCGCAGGACAGGGCTTTAGGTTCCGTTGGCCTCAATGACCTGCCGTCCGCGTCCACCAAGGCGTCCTCGGCTCCGGCCGGTTCCTGCTCTGGAGCCCGGGTTCTCTGCAGAGGCTTCTGTCGCCCGAGCCGCCGCGGGGTCTGGACATGTCTTGCCAGGGAGGCACCGGCTGTGCGGATCCCGAAGCGGTGAGTGCGGCCGCGTTGGGGGCGGAACTACTGGGAGGCGCGGGCGGCGCGGGCGGCTGGGCACTTCCGGCTGCCCAGGCTCGGTGCGCGGGTCTGAGTCTGGTCTGGACACTTAGCACTGTGGGCATGGTGACGTAGGGCGGAGGAGCGGGGGCGCGGCGCGGCCGGGAAGGCGCGTGTGGAGCTGAAGGACGTCCTCAGGCCAGCGGGAGGCTGCCTTCCTTCCGACTCCACCTGCTCTGACTGGGCCTCTGTCTCTGAAGCCCGGGAGTCTAGGCTGTGAGCACCGCCTGCCATCTGCGGTCCTGAACCATCTTCCCGGATCTGTGGGACGCTCAACCATTTCTTCCCTGCTAGGCATTTCCCTGAGACCTTAGGGTGTATAGGACCTAGAAGGGATCCAGATTCCCACTTCCCGGTTGGCTGCCCTACATTTTTTCTTCTAGCCATTTTCGCGCGCTGGCGCGTGTTTGTGCGTGCTACTAGTGATGGAACCTAGGGATTTTGGCATGCTAGCTCCAGTCTTTGTCTTTTTTCCCCACCTTTCCTTTCCTTCCATATAGAGTCTGACTTAGTAGTCAGATTAATCATGTATTTGAAATACACCTGCCTCGGTTTCACTAGCAGCTGGGATTACAGAACTGTACCGTCAGGCTGGCCCTGTGCCTCTCTCGGTGGAAGTGAAGAGAGGAGCCCAGGGCAGGGCTGGCATTTGGCAGGCACCTAGGCACCAGCTACGCCTCTGCCTCCCTGCTTCCTCCTTCCCTGCTCACATAGTTCCCAGGTGCCTCTCTGAGGGTGAGGGGAGTGAATGAGTAGAAACTCTAAATATGATCCTGCACCAAGCCACGTCCCTTAGAGCCAGAGGTGGTGCCTGAGGAATCTCAAGGGATTCCTCAGAGGGCAAGAAACTTGGAGCTAGGTAGAGACATCCTGTGAGACAGAGACAGGGATGGCACCTGGAGGGTAGGTTCGTGGCCTCTGCTCCCCCACTGGCCCTCCCAGCCCTGTGAGTGGCTGGCAGGCAAGGAATATGCCTCTCTGGTTTGGGAGGTAATTGAGAAGCACAGGAGCTATGGACTCCAGCAGATGCACCTTCTTCCTGTCCCTTTCTTGTGCAAGGTTCTGAAGCACTGCCTTTGCCTGATTTCCCTAGAGACAGGGCCACCACTGGTGCTGAGTCCTGATCAGTGTGTCACAGGGGAAGAGGGGAAGACTAGAGATTCTGAGGATGCGGCACAGAAGGCTCCCTGGAATAGGATGTTTGAGCTTCTGGGCATGGCATAGTGTTATGTGGACAGACAAATCCACAGTGACAGCCCCTATAACTTGACTGCAGCTGGAGAGATAAGGATGAATAGATGTGGTCCATTCCAGACAGCTTTGAGTGGCCTTTTTAGTTTTGGAGAGAGTTGTAAGAGAGACCCAATTTTTGGGTTCATATGAACATTCTGAAAAGATAAGGTCAATCATGGGACTGTACCTATCCTAACCCAGCTTTAATGGTCTGTCCCAGTGATATAACGTGGGGAGACAAGGAATGATAGTTCTGGATCTATAAAATGTCTTTCTGTAGGAAAGACCTACTTCAAAGTGATATGGTGGATTGTAGTTGTGGGAGTAATGCAGGGTCATTAAAACTACAATTGGGAAGGCTGGGGAGATAGTTCATTTGGTAACCTGCTTGCCACAAACCTGGGTTTGATCCCTAGAATCAGATAAAAATGCTTAGCTTGGAGGCATGCATTGTAATCCCTGTGCAGAGGCAGGCAATCCTTGGAGTGCTCTGACCTGGCAGTCTAGCCTAATTGGCGAGCTCCAGGCAAACGAGAGATCCTTTTTCAAAAGAAGATAGATGGGCAGCCAGGTGTGGTGACACATGCCTTTAATCCCAGCACTTGGGAGGCAGGGACAGGACAGGAGGATCTCTGCAAGACCAAGGCCAGCCTGGTCTACATAGTGAGTTCCAGGCATATGACATTCAGAGGATCAACTACAAGAGGCTGTCTTCTGGTCTCCACAGGCATGCTTACAGAAGTACACAAGCACCCTCCTCAAACACATGTGGGTGCACACACGCAATGGACTCGGGAGAAGATTGAGCCAGGAAACCTGAGTTTCAAGTGTGAGCTTAGTGAGAGCTCTTCTAGGGGTTAGGTTAGCCCCTTTTTATTTTTTTATTTGTCTGGATGATGGAGATGCCAGGCTGCATGGAGATGATCATTTTGAAAGTCTCAGTTACTCTTTGAATGATACTGGAAATGAAAGCCCATCCATTATCAGACTGAGGGATTATGAGAGCCCAAAGGGAATAATATTCTCTGTAAGGACAATGCTTACCTCTGAGGCCCTTTTTGCTTTACTGGGGAAGGTATCCGCTGGATGGAGCTATCCCCTCAGAACCAGTAGATATTTGAGTCCTTTGTATGGGCACATATGAATAGAATCTAGTTGCCAGAGTTCCCTGGCTTGGTTCCCCCTCTTATGGATAGGCTGTCAAAGGGGAGCGGGTTTGAAGGCTCCTTTACAGTGGGCCTAACAAAAGTTGAGACAGACTTTGGAAATAGATTGTAAGGTCCGACTAATTCCCATGCATGTGTAAAGAGGCTCAATTAGAATTTGAGGACTTTAATCCCTAAATGTGTTGCCCGCTAAACAACACTTAAGGATCCTTGGTTGGGAGCATCCAGGGAACTCTGCAACCATTTCTCTAGGGTTGTCGTGAAGCCCTGATGGAGTCTGTTGAGGCTCCTGAGGAGTGAATGTTCTGAGGTCCAGGGAGAGCGGTACTGGGAACCAAAGCAACCTAGAGTGGAAGGGGACCAGCTAGTTTCCCCTTATTTGTTACCAGCCAGTTGGCTCACTTGTTACCCATTGTAATGTCAGAGTGGTTTCTTCTGGTGAACCTTGCTCTGTATACTGCCCACTTCAGTGGGAAGCCAGGTTGACTCTCCTAGGGCCAGAATCTCAGGGGCTTGTTTAAGTGGGTATTATGGGCAGTAAGGAGATCCCTTTCTCTCCAGATAACTGCATCTTTGTGGGTCACCTGGAAGCATAGATTGAATCCTGTAAATATTCCTGAGTCCACCTAGAATACCTAGAATAGTGAACAGTCGATGTCAGTCACTGTGTGCCAGGGTTGTGGGTCCACAGCAAGGCAAGAGTAAGGAATAGCCTTGAAGGACCAGGCTGTTGTAGCATTGTTGTAGGCAATCAGTGTAGCTTTTTTGACAGCTTGGAATTACTCAGATGGGCCCCAGGTTGTATGCACTGTCTGTGTCATTATCACCCTGCCACCACAAAATTAATTCTTTCCATGTTGCACTAGCATCGGGGACTGGGCAGGCAGATAGGAGGATTTAAAATTTAAAGTTTAGTAAATTTTTATTTTGTTGGTTTTGTGTTTGTTTAAATTTTCTTTTTCTTTTTCTTTTTTAATACATTCTCATTGTAGTTCAAACTTGCCTTATACTCACAGAGGTCTGCCTACCTACCTCTGTTGTCTCATTGCTGAGATTAAAGGCGTGTGTTACTACACATGACAAACTTTGGCAAGGTTTTATTGTAAGCTCTTCAGTGCCTAAGGGAACAGTCTGGTACTTGATTCAGTTATTTAAGACCTAGTAGAACCCCATTGAATTGAGAAGATTAAGGACCAAGTAAAGTGTTTAAATTAGCTAAAGCTGGTTGCTTAAAAGCTGGCTTTTTGGGGCCTTTAAGAGTATCAGTTCTGGGCTGCAGAGATGGTTCACAGGTTAAGAGCACTTGTTTCTCTAGCAGAGGACCTGAGTTCAGCTCCCAGCACCTATGTGGGGTGGGTGGCTCACAATCTTCTGTAACCCCAGCTCCAAGAGATCCAGTGCCCTCTTCTGGTGTCCACAGGCCTCACATGTACACATAAATAAAACTAAAATAAATCTTAAAAAACAAATCAGTTTCCACAGCTGAACCAGGTCAGGATGAGAATTCTGGATGGAGGGAGATAGAATTTTATTTTGTCATATTATTTTTAGTAACACTTTTCTGCTGTATGATTAAGACTGTATAAGTAGCCACAGATGAACCTTTCTGTTATGATCAATTGAGACTCCATAGGGGTTATTTTTAAGGACTTGGGAAGAATTCCTTGGTTTCATTAGTTTTCTTCTACCAATTGTGCAATCTTCTGGATGGGTCAGAGTATTCCTGACAGTGTGTCTTTCCTTGGAATCAGTAAGAACATTTCCCTCTGTCTTGGCAGAATAAATGGTGGGCAGAGTCTGACCTCTGGAGTCTCCATGGTCTCTCTCTGATCAAGAGGACAGATAAAGCCAGATGTGGTAGTGCACACCTCTATTCCTAGAGCTTGGAAGGTAGAGATAGGTGGATCTCTTGAGCTTAAGGCCAGTACATACATCATGGTGAATTCTGCAGTGAATCATCTGGACTTCAGTTTTTCTGGTTGGGAGCTTCATCATTATCATCATTATTATTAATATTGAATCATTTCATTTCTAGTGGTAAATTTGTATAAATTATCTCTTCTTGGTTTAATTAATAAATTAATAGATTATCCAAATTAATAGATTATCCAAATCTGAAAATTCATCCCATTTCTTTTCTATTTACCAATTTAGTGGAATTTAGATTTTTAAGAGACATCATTACGATACCTGAATTTCATAGGTATCTGTTGTAATGGCTCTCTTCTCTAATATTATCAGTTGTGCATTCTTTTGGTTACTTTAGCTAAAGGTTTATGAGTCTTGTTTATGTTTTCAAAGAACCAACTCTTTTTTCATTGAGTGTCCTTTTTTATTTCATTTATACCTACTTCATTAATTTCTACCCTGCTGTAATTATTATTATTTTTTTTACATCTGCTGTTTTTGAGTTTGGCTTGTTCTTATTTTTCATAGGTGCTAATGTGCAACATTAAGTTATTTATTTGAGACTTTCTGAGGTTTTTAAAATGTAGGCACTTAAAGTTGTAAACTTCCCTCTTAAGGATTTCATTGTATCCCATAGTTTTAGAATGTTAAATCTTAATTTTAATTCAATTCTAGGAATTTTTTTCTCCTTGAATTTTTTTGACCCTTTCATAATTCAGTATTGTGTTATCTAAATTCCATTATTTTCGAATTTTCTATTATTTCTCTTGTTGTTGATTTCCTGCCTTTGATGTCCATTCTTTAGTGTTCAGGTGAAGTGGTCTGTTGATGTCTGCTGTTAAATCCATTTGATGTATGATGTCCTTTACTTTTGATATTTCTTTTTATTTTCTGTTGGGAAGATCTGTGCAATGGCCTGAGTTGGGCATTGAAATCACATACTCTTACAGTGTTAGGGTTAGTTTGTGACTTTATATCTATTATCAGTTGGTTTTTGAAGTTTTGTACACTGATTTTCTTTTTTTTAATTTTTTATTTATTTTTTATATATATTTTGTACAAGATTATCAAATCTAGACCCGTGTCCCCCACCCTATCCCCCCAACCCACCAGAGCTCATGTATTCTGCCAAACATGCTTTTCATCTCTTTCTCAGTCTTTCTCGATATTCTCCATGTAGAAGTTGACTGTTGTGAGCAGAAGTTCACTGTTTCAGTCAGTTCTTTGATGAAGTCCTTTTTGTTGTTGTTGTTGTTGTTTCCAATATGCATCACTCCCAACTGCTTGGACAAAAGCTCAAGGGGCCGTGCACAAGAAATACTTACAACTAGGTAATTGGCACTAGCATCCACAGATGAGGGATACCATTCATTATTTGTTTTTCTGGGACTTTGTTAGTTCACTCAGCATGATGTCTTCTAGCTCCAGCCATTTTCCTGCAAAGCTCATGATGTCATCTTTCTTTACTGCTGCATAGAATTCCATTGTGTAGATGTACCACATTTTCTCTCTCCACTCGTCAGGTGAGGGGCATTTGGGTTGGTTCCAGCTCCTTGCTGTGGTTCAGGTGGTCTTGGGAGAGCTCCCTGTACACCAATTTTCAAGTCATATAAGTTTAAATTGTAATGTTCTCTTGTTGAATTGTTCCCTTAACCAGAATTAAGTGACTTTATCTCTTTTAATTTGACCATGATGTCTATTTTGTCAGCTAATAGAATAGTGCTCCTTGCGTGTTTCCTAGTTCTATTTTAGGATACTTTTTTTCATAATTATTCAAAGATTTATTTCAGAAATGTTACGACAGTGTTCAGGATGGACTGGGAATAAAATTAAGAAACATACATGCATTTCTTCTTATAAGATTCTTAGTGTTTCCCATATGGAGCACTTTGTGTTTAGCCACAGGAGGTGCCATCATTCATGAGATGTGATTCTCCCCTGGTCACTTATAAGGTACTGTAAGTAGTTTCTTTTTTTTTAATAGTTTTTCATTTTTTTCTTTTATAGTATTATTATAATAACGTAGTATTACTATGAGTAATATATATATTACTAGTCGGATTTGTTTACAGGAAGTCGAATCTAGGAACCCACTGCACTCCGTCCCCAACCGCCACCCCCCCACCCCACCAGAGCTCATGCATTCTGCAAAACATGTTTTTCATCTTTTTCTCAGTTTTTCTCAAAATTCTCGATGTAGAAGTTGACTGTTTCAAGCAGAAGTTCACTATTTCAGTCAGTTCTTTGACTCAGTCTTTTCTGTTGTTGTTGTTGTTCTTTCCAATATGCATCACTTCCAACTACTTGGACAAAAGCTGAAGGAGCCCTGCACAAGAAATACTTACAACTAGGTAATTGGTGCTAGCATCCACAGATGAGGGATACCATTCGTCGTTTGTTTTTCTGGGACTGTGTTACTTCACTTAACATAATATCTTCTAGTTCTATCCATTTACCTGCAAAGTTCATGATGACATTTTTCTTTACCGCTGCATAGAACTCCATTGTGAAGATGTACCACATTTTCTCTATCCACTCATCAGTTAAGGGGCACTTGGGTTGGTTCCAGCTTTTTGCTATTGTGAAGAGAGCTGCAGTAAACATGTCTGTGCATGTATCTCTGTGGTAAGATGAATCTTGTGGTTATATACCCAGGAGTGGTATGGCTGGGTCAGGTGGTAAGCTCATTCCAAGTCTTCTAAGGGTTCTCTACACTGCTTTCCATAGTGGCTGTACAAGTTTACAGTCCCACCAGCAGTGGATGAGTGTTCCCCTTTTCCCAGTACTTGGTATCATTTTTCTTGATCCTAGCTAGTCTTATGGGAGTGAGATGGTATCTTAAAGTGGTTTTAATTTGCATTTCCTTAATTATTAGTGACATTGAACATTTTTTAAGATATTTCTCAGCTATCTCTAATTCTTCACTTGTGAAGTCTCTGTTCAGCTCTTCGCTCCATCTTTTGAGTGATTCATTTGTTTTCTTTCTTTGGTTTTTGAGTAGTTTATATACTCTAGAAATCAATGCTTTGTCAGATGTATCTGCAGTGAAGGTTTCCTCCCACTCTGTGGGTTTTCTCTTCACTTCCTTTATTGTTTCTTTTGATGTACACAAGCTTTTGAGTTTAATGAGGTCCCATTTGTCAGTTGTCAATCTTATTTCTTGCGCAGCTGCTGTCTGATTTAGGAAGTCTTTTCCTACTCCTATGTCTTATAGTCTGCTGCCAACTTTTTCTTCTATCGTCTTCAGTGTTTGGGGTTTCATGTTGAGGTCTTTGATCCATCTGGAGTTGACTTTTGTTCAGGGTGAGAGTTAGGGGTTTAATTTCATTCTTCTACAAGTGGTGATCCAGTTTTGCCAACACCACTTGCTGAAGATGTTGTCTTTCCTTCATTGTTTCTTCTTGGCCCCCTTGTCAAATATGAGGAGGCTGAAATTGTATGTGCTCAAGTTTGGATCTTCAATTGTGTTCCATTGGTCAACAGGTCTGTTTTTGTGCCAGTACCCGGCTGTTTTTATGACTATAGCCCTGTAGTATAGTTTGATGTCTGATATAGAGATCCCTCCTGTTTAGCTCTTTTCACTCAGGGTTGCTTTGGCTATTTGGGGTCTTTTGTTTTTCCATATGAAATTAAGGACTTTTTTTTCCAAGCCTGTGAAGAAACTCTTGGGGATTTTAATTGGGATTGTATTGAATCTGTATATTAGTTTGGGTAGAATGGACATTTTTACAATGTTAATTTTCCCAGTCCATGAGCATGGGAGGTCTTTCCATCTTCTGATGTCTTTTTCATTTCCTTCTTCAGGGGTTTAAAGGTATTTTTTGTAGAGATCTTTGGTGTCTTTGGTTAGGTTTGTTCCTAGGTACTTTATTGGTTTTGAGGCTATTGTGAGTGGGAAGGTCTCTTTGTAGTCCTTCTTCAGTTGCTTGTTGTTGATATAAAGAAAGGATACTGATTTTTCTAGGTTAATTTTGTATCCTGCCACTTTGCTGAAGCTCTTAATCATTTCCGGGAGCTTTCTGGTGGAGTTTTCAGCATCCCTTAGGTAAACAATCATATCAGCAGAAAGTGATAGCTTGACTTCCTCTTTTCCAGTTAGTACTCCTTTAATTTCCTTTTCTTGCCTTAATGCCCTAGCAAGTGTTTCAAGCACTATATTGAAGAGGAGTGGTGACAGGGGGCAGCCTTGCCAAGTTCCTACCTTTAAGGGGAATGCTTCTGTCTCTTCTCCATTTAGGATGATGTTGACTGTGGGTTTCCTGTATTTGGCTTTGATTACATTGAAGAATGATCCAAACGAATTCCCTCTAGGACTTTAAGCATGAAGGGATGCTGGATTTTGTCAAAGGCTTTTTCTGTGTCAGTTAAGATGATCGTGTGGTTTTTGTCTTTAAGTCCATTTATGTGTTTTTTTACATTTATTGATTTTCATATGTTGAACCATCCCTGCATCTCTGGTATGAATCTGACTTAGTCATGATGGATGATCTTTTTGATGTGGGTCTGTATGCGGTTTGCAAGTATTTTGTTGAGAATTTTTGCATGTGTTCATTAATGAGATGGGTCTATAGTTCTCCCTTTTGGTTGTATCTTTGCCTGGTTTTGGTATTAGAGTGGTGCTGGCTTCATAGAAGGAATTTGGGAGATTTCCCTCTCTTTGAATCCTTCTGAACAATTTGAGTAATAATGGTTGTAAGTCTTTTTGAAATGTTTTATAGAATTCTGCCTTGAAATCATCTGGGCCTGGGCTGTTTTTAGTTGGTAGGTTTCTTATTACATCTTCAATTTCTTCATATATTATGGGTCTGTTTAAGCTTTCGATCTCTTCTTGGTTAAGCTTTGGTGATTCCCAGGATTTCAGATATTCGTCCATTTCTTCTAGGTTTTCAAACTTAGTAGAGGATAATTTAAAAAAAATATTTATTTATTTATTTATTTATTTATTTATTTATTTATTTATTTATATGAATGTACTGTCTGCATGTAGCTTTGTGCACCCGTGTCGTGCTGCACAAAGCTGCAGAGGCGAGAAGAGGGTGTCGGATTCCCCTGGAACTGGAGTTCTCCTAGAATTGGAGTTACAGATGGTTCTCAGCCGCCATGTGGGTGCTGGGGATCGAACCCAGGTCCTCTGCAAGAGCAGTTGGTCTCTTAACCACTAGGTCATCCATCCCCGAGGATACATTTTTAAAGATTATTTTTATTTTATATGAGTATTTTGACAACATTTATGAAGGTGCATGCACCCATGTACTGCAGTGCCTGTGGAGGCCAGAAGAGGGCTTTGGATCCTCGAACTGGAGTTACTGATGGATGTTATCAGCCATGTGGGTGCTGTAAACTAAACCTCAGTCCTCTGCAAGAGCAACCAGTGCTCTTAACTGCTGAACCATCTCTCCAGCCCCTAGAATACGTTTTTTAGCCTTTCACCTTAATATAGTGTATATCTTTGATGAAGAGGTGTGTTAGAGGTAGCAAATTGGTGTGGTTTTTCTGTTTTGTTTTTTTGAGGGAGGGTGTCACTGTGTAGTCCTTGCTAGCCTGGAGCTTGCTCTGTAGACAAAACTGTCCTGGAACTGAAAGACATCTGCCTGTCTGTGCTTGACTGCTAGAATTGAAGACAAGTGCCATCACACCCACTTGGAGTCTGCTTTGTCTGTCTGTTTTGCAAGACAAGGTCTCCTTGTAGCCTCAGCTGGCCTGGAGCTCACCCTGGAGATGAGGGTGCCCTCAGTCTTTCAGAGTTCTACCTCCATCTGCCTCCTAGGAGTTCTGGGATTAAAGGCGTGGGCTACCACTCCAGGCCCTGGATCCTGATATTCTGCAGTCTTCTAGTCTTTTGACTATGGAATTAAGACCATTAATATTCAGTGTTATTACTCCTGTCACTTTTGTGGAAGGTATTTGATGTTTTCCTAATTCTCTTAATTTTTTTTTTTTGCTTTTTATTTTTATTTTATGTATTTATGAATTGTGTACATATAGGCAAGTGCACCCATTTGTACAGTTCCTACAGAGGACAGAAGAAGGTGTTGGATTCTCTGGAACTGGACTTGTGGACAACTGATGGCCATCATGTGGGATTCAAAGCTGGGTCTTCTACAAGAAGAGCCAGTGCTCTTAACTTCTGAGCCATCTCTCTCCAGCCCCTAACTCTTTTTTTTATTGTTGTAGATTCTTTTATTATTTCTTGGTGGCTTCTTTGATGTGTTTGTCATTCTCTTGAGTTGGAAGACTTCCTTCCAATATCCTCAGTAGAGTTGGCTTAGTGATTGATTATACCATTAACTTGGTTTTCTCATTTTCATAACCTGTATTGGCTTTCTTATTTCACTTAGCTCTTTGTCTGTGTTCTATTTTTTTTCTTTCCTGTGCTGGGCGCCTGGCTATGGATCAGCTTTGGGGGCTTGAGGCGGAGGCTGCTGCTCTTTTCCTCTGTAAGCAGAAGACGCGGCTCAGTGGCCTTCAGGACCCTGAGAACCATCCAGGTTCCATCAGGGCGGGGGAGCCTGGAGGGAGGGCCAAGGTCGAAGGGGTACGCACGAGGGACTGGGAGGAGGTGAGTCAGGGTGATCCCTGCACCAGGATCAGGGCCTTCATTCCAGGGATGTGGATGCTGGCATGGATGCCCAGGGAGATACTGGGTACCCCAATCAGGGAGTCTAGGGCCTATGTCCAGAAAGACTACAGGTCAGGATGGACCTGGAGGTCTGCGCCTGTGGCTTATTGACAAGGACTAACAGCCTATGGACAAGCAGAGCTGGCAGGTGCAAGAGCCAGGGGCTGTGGAGATGCCTAGTAAGCTGCCATCAGCTGAGGGAGGAGGTGTCTTTGGGGTGTTATCTGAAGTCTGAATATGCCACACGACAGTAAACTGAAGTGACACAAGCATCCTGTCATATGTGACTGGAACAAAGCCAGATCTGCAGTGGGGAACCCAGTGCCTGTCTGTTGGGGACAACTGGATCAGCACAGCACTTGTGAAGCATCTAGGGCCTGAGAGGAAGGGGTGAGAGTTCAGTCTGCCCCATCAGAGCACAGGGTCACCCAGAAGATGGCTGTTGATGGGAAGGTCAAGTTCATAAAGGACGTAAGCCAGCTGTTTGTAGCCCCACCGACCTTAGTCTTGGCCATGGAAATTCCTGGGCACCAGGCTCCCCAGGCTGACCTCAAACTATATAACAGAGTATGATCTTGAACTCCTGGTTGTCCTCGCCAGAGCTGCAGGCTCAGATGAGGCAGCAGGGCAGCTGTGATAGGGCCACCTCGTGACAGATGCAGAGGGCCACGATGAGAAGACAGAGCCATGGAGGGAGGGGGAAGATGTGGGACAGATGACCTGGAACCAAACCAGAGCTGACAGCGAGCTCCCCTCTACCCAGAGTACCACCTGCCATGTTGCACCCAGGGGACAGCACCGGCCAGGGTCTGTTGGGCCATGCCAGAGGACACTGAAGAATCACGGTCTTTAAGGGGAGGCCAGGGACAGCTCAGAGCAGCTGACTTCTAGAGTGGAAAGGGGGTCTGACCACTGGAAATGGTCTGCCTGGCTGTTGCCACAGGCAGGTGGTTACAAGACATCGGCTATAAACTGGCTCATGCAGTCTTTTATGGAGAAATCTTGGGGTTGGTGCGTCCATGCAAGGACCATAAAAAGCCAGCCTGCCTTTTCCCGGCCCACAGCTGTGGTGAAGAGTGGCGATGGGTGCAGACCCAGGCAGCAGTTACTGCTGTGGGGACTCAGCAACCAAAAATGAGCAAAATAGTTGCCACAGGAAGGGGAAGCCTTCCCACCAAGCAGGTTTGTGGTTATTTTTTAAAATAACTAGAGTTTTTAAAAAGACCCCTCCCCCCCAAAAAATAAAATAACTAGAGTTAAGACGGCTGTTAGCTGCCACGTGGGTGCCAAGAGTTGAACTCAGGTCCTCTGCAGGAACAGCCAGTTTTCTTAACTACTGAGCATCTCTCCAGCCCCTTTGTGGTTATCTTTTGGAGACAGGGTCTCATGTATGTAACCCAGGTTGGCCTCCAACTACAAAGCTGAGGATGACCCTGAATTCCTGATTCTCTTACAGGTGTGTACCACCACACCTGGTTTTATGCAGTGCTGGGATTCAAACAGAGGGCTTTGTGCACACGGCAAGTGCTGTGCCAACTGGGCCCTAGCCTGTTTGTGTGTGTGTGTGTGTGTGTGTGTGTGTGTGTGTAAACATGAATGAACGACTTGTGCAAGCTCTACCTAGTAAGATGTCTGGTCTGCCCCATATTAGATACAGGGTGACCCAGACACAGGAATAACCTAGTGTTTAGGATAACACACTGCGCTTCAAGTGCCTCAGGCCTAGCCAGCGTCCTGCTGACCCCCCCCCCCCACTTGGTTCCTGTACAGGAAGGGAAGCCTGCCTTTGTGCATGCTTACACATGTCATTGGTCCAGCTACGCTGCCCAAGCTAGCCTTGCACTCTGTAACAGTCTCCCACCAGACTCCCAGAGTGTGGGATGCAGGCTCAGCAGAGGCAGGTGGTAGGGGGGTAGACGCTTTCCTAGACAGCAGCCACACAGGGATTCTGTCTGCTATACCACCTGAGGCCTTGCCATGCATGGCAGGAGGGAATGGCAATGCAGTGGTCACTCCCAAACATGATGAGTGCCCCATGGAAATACATGCGAGGTAAGTGTTCAGACGCTTTGCAGTTTCCATCGCTGTGTGTTGGTATGTGTGGTACTGGGATCAGACATACATGTGAGGCAGGTGTTCTGACACTTTCCAGATTCTGTTGCTGTGTGTTGGTGTGTGTGGTCCTGGGATCGGACATACATACGAGGCAAGTGTTCTGACACTTTCCAGTTTCTGTCCCTGTGTGTTGGTGTGTGTGGTCCTGGGATCGGACATACATGCAAGGCAAGTGTTCTGACACTTTCCAGTTTCTGTCACTGTGTGTTGGTGTGTGTGGTACTGGGATCGGACATACATGCAAGGCAAGGGTTCTGAAACTTTTTCACTTGAGTAGTCTTTCTTTTTTCTCTCTGTTGATTTTTTTTAATTTTCAGATGGCTTCATTCTGTACCCTGAGTGGGGCCATCTACCTGCCTTGGCTTACCCAGTTGTTGGGATGTGGCCTGTGCCGTCAAGAGCAGCTCTGTGTACTTCTCTAGGATAGTGATGAAATGAATCCTTAGGGAGACTGGCGCGTTTTGAGTGCTCAGGAACTTTTTGCCCTTCTGTCTCCCTGTTCCACCTCAGTGTCCAGCATGTACCTCCTAGCAGCAGTGTAGGGGTAGTTGGGGTATGCATAGAACCACTTGTAGGGTCCTGCACCTGACAAGAAGCCTTGGAACACAGAATGGAGACTCTAGGACACACAGACAGATCATTATGCCCAACCGTGGGCCCGGCCAAGGCGGGGGTAATTTGACACCGTCTATGAGCTACTACTCCTCTCTCCTCTGGGAGTGGCTGGCCTTCTGCTTAGAGGTCCAAGTGGTGAGGCTCAAGAGCCTTGTAGCCAGGTCCTAGTGCTTCCTCCAGGCTAGTTCTTGGTCATGCTCAGAAGCCAAGGCCCCTTTTAGGCTTTCCTGGGGACAGGGCCAGCCACTGAAGAGTTTGTCCTTGTGGTCATGCAGTCAAGGTCCTTTCTTTCTTGGGGACAGGGCCACTGAAGAGTTTGTCCTTGTGGTCATGTATTCAGGACGAAGAAGAGTGGGGGTTGGAGACTCAGAAAGAAGGGCAGACAAATGAGCCTTGACAAAACCTGCCCTGTCTCCCCTAGTTGTCTCTCCAAGTTTCTGTGAGTCTCCACAGATCTGCTCCTCCATTCCTTCACCTGTCCCTTTTTAACTTTCAGATAGGGTCTCACTTTGTAGCCAAGACTGCTCTGGAAATAAGCCAAGACTGCTCTGGAAATAACTGTATAGTCTCCCTTTTTGAAGTGATGTAGACCTTCCCTGTCAAGCAGAGAAGGTGATGCCATAGCTTTTCAAACAACAGAGCCTAAACAAATGATTGATTAGTTAACATGAGTTTTGAACCTTCCCAGTTCACCAAGGGAGACAGAGAAGTGTAATGCTCAAGGTGAAACAAAAAGAGTAGAAATTCCTTTAGTTTTTGGTTTCCCAGTTCTTGTGTTCATTTAAAAAAAAAAAATCTCATATTGCCTGAATTAGAAAGATTACATTATAATTTACTACATATGATCTTGAGAATAAGGAACATAGAAAATAATAGAGCCTAAAATAACTTGAAAAAAAATATCAGAATGATCAAAGGAATCTTGAGAAGAGATTCTTAACTTCTGGATGTTGTACCCAGCTGTTCGGCAGCAGCTTATCTAGCATGTGACAGTATCTTGGGGTCAGTGTTGTGATACAGAACTCACATGGTTCCCCAAATTTGGCCCTGAGATGCTGCAGATTCCTGTGAGTTTCCTGGGTCTAGTCATCTCAAAGTCATCTCTTTTTGATAAGCTAGCTAGTGTTAGAGGCACATGGCTGGGAAAACTAGTTTCTTTTAGCAAAATCCAAAACACAACACCATACATGCTTCACATTATCTCCTTATTTTGATATAAAATTGCATTGATTCTCTAACATGGTAACAGAGCACATGTTGGAGTCTCTTCTGAGTCTTCCTTTGATCCCATTTAAAAAGTCCAAGAATGCGAAACCAGAAAGTAAAAAAAAAAAAAAAAGGAGATGAGGATTGGGACGTATTACTGAATACCTGTGTGCAGGGAATTCTCCAGGTGCAGTGATCTCCTGAGGGCTCAGTGGTACCAGAAAGTTTATGGGTGTTGCCATTTTGATGGTGTTACAAGCCAAAATGGCAACTGAGTCATAAGGCTATCCCTCTATGGATGATTTCATTAGCCAAGATGGTAGTCAGGCCACATGGTTGCCTCCATCTTGATGAGGTCACCAGGCAAGATGGCAGCAAAGTCACTTGGTTACTGTTTAGTTTTCCTGTGGTGAGCTCAGCTCCATAATAAGAT
This sequence comes from Rhizomys pruinosus, assembly GCA_009823505.1. Taxonomy (NCBI): domain Eukaryota; kingdom Metazoa; phylum Chordata; class Mammalia; order Rodentia; family Spalacidae; genus Rhizomys; species Rhizomys pruinosus. Next base: position 2,597,941 of record VZQC01000144.1, on the reverse strand, counting down.
GAGTTAATCTCCCATCAGTTCACAAGTGTCTAGGATTCATGAGTCTCACACATGGAATGTAGACAGCTATCCCCTTTTCTTAAAAACCATCCAGTTGGAGTTAGACTTATATAGTAGGAGAAATTACTCTTGGGTATATAGGCCCAAAATGGCAAAGAAACAGAGGATGGAAAGTCCATGTCTTACTGTCACTTGTAATTGTGAATGCCAGGTGATTCCATCTGGAAGCATCTGTCCCCTCAGAGGACCCGATTCTGTTACTAGCACCCACATGATGACTAACAACTGTCCTTAACTTAATTCCAGAGAATCTGACACCCTCTTCTGGCCTCTGTGCAGGCATTGTGCACACATGTTGCATTTAATTACATGCAGGCAAAACACTCATACCCATAAATAAAAATAATTAATAAAAATAGTAACCATGATTTAAATCTTAACAGTTAAAACCTTGTGTGTGGCTTTATTTAGTTAGAAGAGCACCTGCCCACTGTTAGTGTCCACCCTTAGGGCCAGGGGCCGTATGCCCCTTTGTGTGTTCTTTTTTTTTTTTTTTTTTTTTTATTTTTTTTTCATTTTTTAACAATAAGTAATAATTTATGAGTACAAGCATCCTTTGTGTAAAACCAGTTTGCAAGCAGTTGTTCCCAAACCCAAATAGCCCAAGGCTCCCACCATCCAGCTGGGGGTTTGTATGTTCAATCAAGTTGATCAAATAAGTGTCCAGTATATATTGCTGTAGTTTCACCATTCACCCCAGTCGAAGTCCTTACATTCTGCCACACCCCCTCTTCCGCAAATTGTTCCCTAGGCTTAGAAAAGGGGCATGGGTGGATGAGAAGCAAAACCATCTACTTTCTCTGGAGCTGTCGTTTTGGACTCTGGTCAATTCTGGCTGTTTCCTTTCATGGGCTGACAGTTTGTCCAGGAATAACCATTCAATCCTACTGATGAAGCACAAGCAATTAGATATACAGGTATTTAAACAGTACTAATTGTTATGGTAGCTTACTTTGGTATAGACACAGATGTTTGGATGGTATGTTAATCCATGAATTACTTTTTTTTTTTTTCTGTAAAATACGACAAGGTCTTACTGTGGCTTATAACATCTCCTAACTGCTAGAGGATGTAAGCTTGTGGAGAGAGCTAATAGCCAATTAGATTTGGGATATACAGGCCTATAGCTGCCACTGCTGCACAGTATTTCCAGGCAGGTGAGGTGTAACTGGTGCTGATGAAGGAGTCTTGCTTGACTCAAGGAGACCTATATTTGCTTTATTAGTTTAGTGGCCTTTGGTAACACTCTGGTATTCCAGAGACCAACTGTACATTTGCAAGTGTGGTCTCAATACATCTTTCCCATGCTTACATCAGGTCTTCGACAGCATGGTCTGTTCTTTTTCTATTCTCCAAACTTAATCCAGAAGCTGCCAGATTTCCGGAGGGAAGCCCAGTAGAGAAAGAGAGGAGTCACACATATATTTTCATATTCATAAAGAAAGATGAAGCTCTCCACAAGAGAGGACCCAGGGACTGAAATCCACTGTCCCTGGAGAGAGTCAGGATTGTAAGGGTTTTGGTGGTTCCTGTCACCTGATTTTGGGTTGGTCAGTTTAAACAAAGAAGTGGGTCCTGATAGGTCACAGCCCCAAGCTGAGATACCCAGGGTTTTGTGACTCTAAACAGGCTAGTTGAAGGGGCTTTGTTGACCTGGCCTCCTGCCAGACCAATAAGTAGTGGGCAGCATGCCATCTTGGTCACTGCTTAGTGACCTGTTTGCTTATTTGGGATTTAGTTCCTTAGACTCTGATTAGGACGGTCAACAAATTCCAAAAAGTTTACCTCACTATAATAATTCCCATGCATCAACTTCCTCTTTTCTGGAATGTGATCAAATTTTAGTTCCTCTTGTTATAGCTCAAACAGAGAATAACTTGTTACTTTATTCTCTGAATCATAAGCAAATGCATTTTTTTGAAAACATGGAGATACTTTATTTTTTATTTTTTTGAGACAGGGTCTCCCTGTATTCCCAACTCGCCTAGAACTCACTATTTAAACCAGGCTGGCCTGGGTTAAAGGCATGCCCAGCCATGGTTTTAATTTAATTTTATTTTGTGCATGTGTGTGTGCCCACATGTCTATATGTGCTTCACATGAGTGCATGTGACTGAGGGGATCTGTGGAATGCTCTTGGGGAATTATAGGACATTTTGACCCACCTGGTATGGGTGCTGGGCACTAAACCCTGGTCTTCTGTTAGGAGCAGCAAGTACTCCTAACTGTTTAGCCATGTTCTCTGCACCAGAAATATATTCTTAAGGAATTAAATTCTGTTTGTTGATATTTCATGTTCAAAAAAACCTATGCACATTCCCTTGACATGCTGTAAATAATCTTGGTGCCTGTGTGCTCTTATTTTCCTTAGGTAGAGATACCTTAGCGTTCCCTGGGCTTCGGCTTCTCCCTTGCACACCTTACAGGGTTTTATGTCCTCAACATAACTTCTGGTCTCCTGGCTTCTGGTGTCAGAATTATAGGACAGCAGGCATCAACTGCAGTACCTCTGGTGTCTCAGAGTGTCTGATAATTATGAGCCCTTATGTCCTCTCCTCAACACCAGGCATGGTGGGGTATGGAGCCTCCCAGGAGAGAAGTTGGTGGATGACCTACATCCGGGAAGCATGTCCTTCTGTATTCTTATTTAACTTGTCCTTTGTTTTCATATTTGGCCTGCTACTGAATAGTATTACAATGAACATTTAAATCCATTTTTTGACATTAGGACTTGTATTTGAATAAATAACATTAGTGATTGTTATATTACGTGGAAGTTTTATTTTTTTTCAAGAACCAGAATTCTACTTTATAAATGTCTGTCCTAACTTTGCATTCTCAAAGAACATATTAGGTAAAGCACTCGGTTTATCATTTTGCCCAGCCTGTGAGAAAACTTAGTTAAGATGGATTCTAAGCCAATGGTACCTCCCTGGCCACACCCTTGCATTCCTGAGGATTGAGTCATGATGGATATTTAAGCAGACATGTTGGAATAAAAGCTCTCTCTGCATTTGAACCTCAACCTGCCTACACGTGGTGTGCTTTCCTGCCAGGGCTTTCCACATGGGTCGTCCCAGGATTAAGTGGGCCCCCCCCCCAAATCTCGTCGGTGACACCACAATTGGCGTCCAACCGTGGGGCAGAAGGAAACCTTGACAACTTAGGTATGCATACCCCTAAATCTTGCCTTTTTCTTCTCTCTCTCCTGATATCTATCTGTTGTGGTGGAGCTGTCTTTCCTGCTGGTTTCGGTGGATGGGACAGTAGTCTGAGGGCATGTGGCTTTGTACATGTGGAGAGCAGCCTGCCTCTGATTTGGTTCAGGGGGAGCACCCACTGCCTTCCAGGCATGTGCCTCCTGGCATGGTCAATCCTGGGGGATATAAAAGCTAGTGACCTCAAGGCTGAATTTAATATTAAGGCTTAGTAGTTATGCTTGGCCTTAAAAACAAATTTTCATAATTCTACAGGTCCGAAAAACTTTCTGGTTTTAAATTCCACGCCCCCAAAGAAAGACTCCTGCTGTGAGGAACCAGCTCAGGCTCCTCAAGTTTGGTTCCAATCTTAATTTGTTAATATGTAAATTTTCTCCTGGTAGCTCTCCTCAACCTGAGCACACTTCTTTCTGTTGCAAATTAAGGCCTTTCAAGGAATGCCCTCTATTCTAGTCTATCTTCCATTGCTGTGACAAAACACTCTGACCGACACCAACTTGGGGAGGAAAGGGTTTATTCAGCTTACAATTCCTGGGTCACAGTTCATCACTTAGGGAGCCCAAGACAGGAACTCAGGGCAGGAACCTGGAGGCAGGAGCTGAAGCACAGGCCATGGAAGAATGCTATTCACTGGCTTGTTCCCCTGGCTCATGCCCAGCCTGCCTTCTTATACAGTACACAACAACCTGCCCAGGGTGGCACTACTCATTGTGGGCTGGGCCCTCCCACATTGCCCAACAATCAAGACAATACTCCACAGACGTGGCCACAGGCCAATCAAATGGAGCCAATTCTCCAGTTGAGGCTCCCTCAACCCAGGTGTGTCAAGTTGACACTAAAGCTATCCAGCACACCCTCCTTCCTCCAAGAGCATCTTCCAAATAATTTCAAGCCTTGGCCATTTTTCTCTTAAATTTTGTATACAAAATCCGTTTTTGGAAAAAAGTATGTTGCTCTCTTGTCTTCTTATGTTTTTTTTTTTTTTTTTTTTTTTTTTCCTAAATCTAACTCTTCTTACCTAAAACCTGCTGGCTATTTGTAGATCCAAGGTTGGGATTTAGCTAACAGGAATTCAAATCCATCTCAGCATGTTTAACTTAAAGTATAATATTTTTACTTAACCCCTGGGTACCTTAGATATGGGTTGATTTAATTTTATCTTGCTCCTTTTAAATGTGTTTCACCTTAAAAATCCCTCTCACAGACTTCTAGATCACACGTGGTCTGAGCTCTGGCCTGGCGCCATAAGCCTGCCTGCTGTGCATGCATACCAGCTGCTGCACTGAGCACATGGTATCTAAATCATGATCATTACATTTTGAATTTAGGTAACATCCTTTTGATTTCAGCATTTTGGAAACAAGATAGATGGATATCTAGGAGAATTTACAGGCCTTGAAGTTCTAACAAAACAAACTTGCTCTGATAAATTGTGTTTTTTAAGGAACATTGGTAAAAGTCTCTTTAACAACGTAAATTGAATATTTTGGTTCAATTTAAATGAGAAATTTTTCAATAAAACTGTTTTATGTTTCTTTAAGCCCATCTTCAAGCTGTGTGTATGTGTGAGTGAATGTGAGTTCCTGCTTTTAATTCATTATAATCCTACAGGTTTAAATCTAATTAGAAACTGACTATAAACAAAAATAGATTCAATTCATAGAAAATGTTTGTTTTATGCCCCTTAGTGTTAACAATTTTTAATTGGGTTTATAGTATGCATATTATTCAGTTTAATGATAGATTGTTAATTATTATTAGTAATTGTTATTAATGCTTATAGTTATTGTTATTGAATATAATTAATTGATAAAAATTCAATCTAATGGTAAATTGTTCTTGGCTATTGTTATTGACAGTTATTGTTCATAATTAATAATTGTGACTAATAATGGTTAATAATAATTAATAATAATTAATAATTAATAATGGTTATAATTATTGTGATTATTGTTGTGATTGTGGATAATTATTATTATTCTTCCAAAGTCTTTAATAACAAGACAAGTTGGATCGTTCCAAAACTACAAACAACTTTGGCCTGTCTACTTTTGGGAATCCTCCATCTTTAGATTTGTAAATAGCATAGGGACAGTTAGGCTTAGAAGAGGGACACCTTAGGAGTAATTAACCAGAAGGACAGGGAAAAAAATAGTAAACTTTAGGTATAGTTCATTAAAGCCAAATGGTTAAAAATGGGCCTAAGAGGTGGCATATGGATCTCAGCTGTTTCATGCATTACTAGGACATTTATTCTAATTATGTAATAATAACTCTATAACAAATTATAAAAACTTCATGTTTTTCATTGGACAACAAAGAATATGGCTTTCTTCCCTTACAGATCAACCTAATAAACCTTTTATTATATATGTATGTGTGTATGTATGTGTGCGCACACATGCGAATGGATATGTATACTTGTGTTCTAAGTATATTTTAATGTTAACAGCCATGATACCAGCAAAAACATTGCCTTTGAGTTGGAATGTGGCCCTTCCTTCTCAAGACGCAAATTTATATTAAACAGCCAAACCATAATTCAATTTCAACAAAGGTTATGGGTTATCTATTAAAAATTTTAAAATATGGATCTACATTGCCACCTACTGGTTACGCTCTTTCAACATCAAAAACAAAGATGCAACCAGGTTTTCATTGTATTCGGGTATTTGGGAATAAAAAATAAAAGGTATAAAAATTTAAAAATTTAAAAGATAAAAAAACTGAATTCCAATTAACATCATTGCGGAATTCGCGGCCGCCATTTTTCTTTAAAAATTTTTTGCACGCATATAGGCTAAGCCTGCATTTTTTTCAGATGACCAATGGGTAGCTGGCGTTGAGGCCTGCATTTCATTTTGGTGGCCAGTTGGTTTGGAAAAAGGCTTCCTTTTTGGACCACCAACCTGGGAAGCTGGTGTGAAATTCCTGTCCTGGGCTTGGGCAGGTGGAAAGTTATGGCCAAAAGTGGGAAACGTGTCTCGTCCCAGGCTAAGGACCCGAGTAGGAAGTTACCTCTCCAGTCAGGTCACAGAAGTGACCGACTGTCCTCTACACAATGAGGCAGTTCCCCACAATATCCACAAAGTGGGCACTGTGTGTCCCTCTCCCCTTAGCAGGACTGTGTTGCACCTGTTCATGACAAAGGAAGCTTCCTAGAAGCTCCCACAAAAACAAAACAAAAAAAAACAAAACAAAATCAAGATGGTTGTGATGGTAACAACATCTCATGGGGCATATCTAGCCAGTCTTTAATTAACTGATGGGCATAAGAACTGTAAAAGAAAATTTTATTAAGAGCTAGATATTGTAAAATCTTTAAAGCAAGTTTTCATGCCAGGCCTGGAGAAGGCCAAGGGCTTGGAGGAAGATAGTTATTAAAATCCACTTTGTAAGGTTTGCAGTTTAAAATGGTAATGCATTTGAACTAATTGGGAATCTAAAATGTTAATTGTTTTATTTGTAATCTGTATTGAATTTCCAATAGTAACTTTGGGGTTAAGGTACACAAATGGTCTCTATATTTTTCTGTGTTATACAGTATCACCTTGTAATATTTTTCCTTTACTTGTAGGACAATTTAAAGAAATTAGGCTTAAGTTCACTTCCCAAATAAGCATACAGTCAATGATAAACTGTTTGGGTAAATTTGATGAAAACTTACACCCTGGTTCCTGTTTATGGTTCTGGGTAATACAACTTAGGCATCTGTAGATCAAAACATAAAAATTAAAAAAAAAACAAAAAGAGGGAGGTGGTATAATATTCCTTCTGTATTCCAAACCTTTTGATAAATTTTCAATTTTGAGGTCTTGAAACTAACAATGGGAGGAGACTTGTATGTTCCCACAGGTAAAAGCACCAATCTAAATGCCTGAAAATGCACAACTTTTGGCTGTGCGGGATGAAGTGGGAAATGCCAGCAGAGAGTCTGACCCATCTGAACATTAAAGAAAAAGGAACCTCAGACTGCCTGAGTCACAGACACTGAGCATATCTCTGAATTCTATTTGGTATAACTGTTTATAATGTGTCCTAATGAAGTTTACCTTCCAGATGCTGAGAAACCTTCCTACTTCTTCCTTTTATAGGAAAAAGAAAAGCATAATGGTAATGAAGTCATTCCCTAACTGTAAATTAGAGTCAATTGTTATAGTGGTAATTTCTTATAAAACAGGTATAACTACCTTCTTTAATTGACTGAGAGACATAGTGAAAGGATAATTCTCTATTTAGAGCCAAATGTAATAGTAAAGTCTTTATAAGCTGTGTAACTAAGCAAAATATATTAATACAGGAGAGCTCTGATATTAGCAATGGATTATTCTGCCAAAGAGATGTTGGCTAGGGGATCCAAGCCCCCAAAATTATAAAGGCTTTTGCCTATAAAAATGGGATATCTTCAAGGAGAAAGGCGGTAAGTCCCTGTTGTTGAAGACCTGCTGTAAGCATGAAAAAGTGTTTTGAGACATTGCTTGCTAATGTACAATTGGCCTCTGAAATGCCAGAGAGTGTTAGCAAAGGCCACTAATACAATAAAGCAAAATATTGGTCTCTTTGAGTCAAGCAAGACTCCTCTGTCAGTATCAGCTACACCTCAACTGCCTGGAGATATTGTACAACAGTGGCAGCCATGTGTCTATATATATCCCAAATCTAATTGGCTATTAGCTCTCTCCTTGGAGGAATAATTCATGGCTGATGCCATAAGCTTATGTCCTCTAGTGGTTAGGAGATGATATTAGCCACAATAAGAACTTGTCATCTTTTATAGAGAAACTATAGTTTGTGGATTAGCATACCATTCAAACATCTGTGTCTAAGCTCACAGCTTAGCTTGCCATAATAGTTAGTACTGTTTAAATGCCTTTTTTAAATGCCTGTACATCTAATTGCTTGTGCTTTGTTAGTAGGATTAAAAAGATACCCTGGATAAGCTGTCAACCCATGAAGGGAAACAACCTGAACATCTCCAGAGAAAATAGACTGTTTTGCTTCTCACCCACTTGTGCCCCTTTCCCAAAGCCTAGGGAACAACTTGTGGAAGAGGAGGCATGGTAGAATGTAAGGGCTGCGGAGAGATTGGGGTGAATCATGAGACTATAGCAATATAGACTGGACTCTTATTTGATCAACATGCTTGTGCATACAAGCTTCTCCAATTGGACTGTGGGAACCTTGGGTTGTTTCAAAATATGAACATAGATACTTGCTAATTGGTTTTACATGAATGTTACTTACATTCATTGCTTATGCTTGACTATCAGCTTACTTCGTGGTTGGGATTTTTGGATGTTAATTGGCCTTAGTGTGAAAATAAAGTTTTAGGTCTGACCTGTCCCCCACTGCCTAGCACTCAAAACAGGCTTGAGCAGCTATTCAAAACTCAGGTTCCTTTGTGTTGTTAGCCTCACCCATGGGATCCCCTGCCTCTCAGAAAAATTAAAAAAATAAAATTATAAGGGTGAGATGTGGGAAAACTTAGTTAAGATGGATTCTAAGCCAATGGTACCTCCCTGGCCACACCCATGGGGTGGAGTGTAGTGACGAAAAGATTTAGCATTGGGCCCTGAGGATTTAGTCATGATGGATATTTAAGCAGACATGTTGGAATAAAAGCTCTCTCTGCATTTGAACCTCAACCTACCTACACATGGTGTGCTTGCCTGCACGGGCTTTCCACATGGGTCGTCCCAGGATTAAGTGGGCCCTGCCACAAATCTTGGCGGCGAAACCACACCAGCCCATATCTTCTCCAGCCTTCACAGGTGTGCTGAAACCTCAGGAAGTCTACTGTTTGAGTCATTCAGTCACTGGTGCAAATTTGTTGGAATCCAGGCTTCAAATAGTCACTGGAAGAGAGTACACTAGTGTTTTGCCTAGAGAGAATTCTGTGTGTTTCACCCTTTTCTGTGTCACTTGTGGGGATTTTCAGCTTTGGAAGTGGTTACAACCCCTTCTAAAACCATTTGTTTTTCCGTGATCCAGGGGAATTTAATGTGCTTAAGTCACTTGGGAGTTTACCCTCTATTCCCTGAACTTGACTATGGTAATTCTGTGAAACTCAGTTCATGGGAAAACTCTTCTAGGAGCAAACAGCAGGTCTGAGGATTTCAGTGTGATGAACATAGGCAGCATATTTTCCTTTGAAAACTCCAATCATGACTTCTTTTTTGAATCCCTACATAGCATAGATAAGATTTTTTTTTTTTTTCTTTCTCCCGGGAAACAAATCAAGGAGCATCTTCACTAAGACATGGTTAAGACACACCCACATCTTCTCAAGACTCATTACATGAGTTGAATAGAAACATGTCATTACAGGGTTCAGTATCATTTGAAGATGTAGCTGTGGACTTCACCCAGCAGGAGTGGCAGGACCTGGATGCTGCTCAGAGGACCCTCTACAGGGACGTGATGCTGGAGAATTATAGCAGCCTGCTGTTCTTGGGTGAGTTTACCTCCCCTGTAAGTCTTGGTAGCAATTATTTTCTTCTTCTTGGTAAGTATAAGAAAAGTTTCTGTTAATCCAAATTCTGTATTATACTATTTAGCTAACACATGTTAATAGTACCATTTATGGAGAATAGTATTGTTTAGTAATGAGTTTATATGATGCATAAAGATCAAGTGAAAGTAACTAGTAGGTCCCTCAGCTTACTCATAATTTATTTCTATTAAGTAATGGTAAATTTCAAATCTCTCTAAGATGTAGTTGAAATAGTTAATTGCCATCAATTATCTGTTTATTTACTCGTGTTGTATAGAGCCTAAGAGTTCTGTATGCATCCCTGTAAGTACTAGCCACTCTCTCCCCTATACTTTACACAGTCTGGTAGCTACTGCTTTATTCTCTATTTGACCTACAAGATCAAGCTTAGCTTTCATGTACAATGAGAACATATGGGGTCTTTCTTTTGGTGTGTAGCTTGACTTCTGATTTCCTGGGGAGCTACAGAAAAAATATATGTGCAGGAGATGTTGGGTAGTCCAAATAAGAGCCCATCAGTTCTAGCTTAGGGAATAAATGAGATTTCTGGGGAATCTTAGGAAATAGAGTTTCTACAATGGTAGCTGCACCACGGAAAAGTCCCAACCCTCTCCTGTTTTCACTTCTTACATCATATGCAGTTTGACAAAGGTAGTTCTGATTGGAATTTCAGTAGACATGATGGCATTTCTTTTTACTTCATGTGTATGAGTGTTTTGCATATGTATTTAGTTGTACACTATGTTGTACAATGTCTGTGGAGGCCAGAAGAAGACATGTGGTGGCGCACTCCAGTAGAATATGCTGAAGAGTTGGAGGCAGGATGGTCATGAGTTCCAGATCATTCTGGTTATTTACTTTATTGTCAGGACTGTGGGCAACATTGTGTTTCAGATCACCACAGCTGGTCTACATTAAGATGGTGATGGGTATTTCAACCTTGAAGAAGTAAACTTAAGCTTCACAAAGTGTGCTCTAGTTCCATGATTTTGTAAAAGAATGCCATACTCATATATTTTAATAAGTAATTGTTGATTATGCGTCTTGACTTGAATAGTCCTTGTAGTACAAATGGAACCCTAGATTGTTTTGAAAAATACCCTTGAATAAGTAGCTAGCAGCAGGATATAGTGTTATTGTGTAGTTAGTCTGCATTTAATGTTTTGAGGAAACATTGTAGTGTATTTCATGTTAGTAGTACTAATATTTATATTCTTAGCATCAGTATATAAGGCTTTTTATCATTTATTATTTTGTATCTTAACTAACCACTCTACCGCCAGAGCAGCTACATCTGACTGTTGTGTGTACTGGCCTTTCCCTGATGACTATGGGTAATAAGCATTTTTCATATATTTATGGGCTATTTGTATGTGATGACAAATGTCTCTTCAGGCCTTTTCCTCAGATTAAACAGCTCATTTGCTTTCCGAGTATTTAGGTGGTCAAGGTCCTTATAGTCTAGACAGTAATTTCTTCTTGAGTGAAGTTTGCCAACATTTTCTCATTCCATAGGTCAACTTAGCGCTTGTATCTGCTTGCTTTTCTGTACACCTGGTTTTGAGATACATGTCATCCCATTTGTTGATATTTTGCTTCTGTTTCACATATATTCAATCCATCTGTCTACACCAGTGACCTAAATTGTTTCTTCTATGTTCTAGGCACTTCACAGTTTCAGGTATACTGTTACATTTACTTAGTTTGTGTGTGTATATGTGTGGGGTTTATATGTGTTCCCCTGTTTGTCACTACCGTCATTTACCTATTGAGCAATTTCACTGACATAGTTTCGGGTCTTATACTGAAATTTTTAATCCATTTTTTGTAGATTTCTCTGTATGATGAGAAAAGGGAGTCTATTTCCTCCATTTCCCCAGTCTGTACGTGGCTTATCTTTGAGACCTTCCTTTGTGTAATTTTCATAGATTTCTCTGTATAATGAGAAAAGGGAGTCTATTTCCTCTTTTTCCCCAGTCTGTACATGGCTTATCTTTGAGACCTTCCTTTGTGTATTTTTTTTTCTTTTCTTTTTCAGTTTCATGAGGTAGCACTGGGTGGTCTAAAGCTTGTGATGTAGCTCAGGCTCGCCCACAGTTCTAGAGATCTGCCCGCTTATGCCTCCTGAGTGCATGAATTAAAGAGGTGTCACCATGCTTGGCTTGAATAAAATTTCTTGAAACCTTTGTTGATAATCAGTTCACTGAATGTGTCTGTCATTTTGCCATCACTCAGAAAATCCAAGAGAGAAACATGGCAAAAGGAAGAAATAATTCTTTTGCTTATGGTTGTCAGAGGTTTCGGTCTGGGCATTTCATTTGATCCTGTGGAGCTAGAACATGAGGCAGGAACACGCCTGTGTCAGCTCTGCTTCTCTCGTCACAGCCCCAAGCCAAGCGAGCGGGCACTGCCATCCCTCATCCCTGCTACAGCATTTCTCCACAGAGCTCCTTTCCCTGTGCTGGACTCTGTGCACAGTCAACACCACTGACTGGACACAAAGATTTTAGTACTTGGTCTTTGAAATATAATTTAATCTAAAGTATGACACTGCATAAGCAGGGCTTCCTGTTAGGCTGCCTATTTCCTTTCTGTATGGTTATGATATCTGCTGTGCTTTGAGAGCCAGTATTACAAGGACTCCAGGTGTGTTCATTATGATCAAGGTTGATTTGGTTATTAGGGTCTTTGCTATTTACATATGCTGCTGGACACATGATTTTAGATATTTTTTATTTTTTTATTTTTTGTATATTAATGCACTGTCTGCATGTAGGTTGGTGCACCTGTGTCGTGCAATGCTGCAGAGGTCAGAAGAGGGCGTCCGATTCTCCTGGACCTGAAGCTATAGACGGTTCTTAGCCACCATTTGGGTGCTGGGAATCGAACCCAGGTCTTCTGCAAGAGCAGTTGGTGCTCTTAACCACTGAGCCATCTCTCCAGCCCCATGATTTTAGATATTAATATAGAGCAGCTTTCTAAGTCTATAAAGAATAGTATTAAGCCTGGCATGGTGGTACACACCTTTAATCCTAGCACTCGGGAGGCAGAGGCAGGCGGATCTTTGTGAATTCAAGGCCAGCCTGGTCTACAGAGTGAGTTCTAGGACAGCTGGGGCTATAGGGAGACCCTATCTCGAAAAGAGCAAAAATAAAAATAAAAAGAATAGTATTAAGATGAGCATTTCTGGGGTTGGAGAGGTGACTCCTCAGTTAAGAGCACCAGCTACTATGCAGAGGACCAGGGTTTGATCCCAGAACCTATATGGTGGCCAACAACCACCTATAACTCCAATTCTAGGGGATCTGATATCCTCTGCTGACCTATGGGGGCAATGCACAATTCAGGGACACTTACATACATGCAGGCAATAGACTAATGCACATAAAATAAATAAAGGTAACAAAATAATTTTAAAATGATGAGCTAATAACTTGATTATTATTCCTTTGTTTGGTGTTCTTTTAGATCCAGCTTTATGCTTTTCTCTTAAAATATTTAGAATTCTTTTTTTTTTTTTTTTTTTCTAAGAGTTTTGCCAGTCTGACTGTAATTTGACTCAGCATCATTTGTAGCTAAAATCATTTGGGCTTCTTTTCAGCTTCCTGGACCTGGACATTCATATCTCTCCTGTACTCTAAAATTATGTCACTAGATCTACATTTTGATACCTTTTTCATTTTCTCTGGGACACCCACAATACAACTGTTCTTGTTTCTCATTTTCTGTGACCTATCAAGTGAACTGTGGAATCTTTCACTTTTTTAGTTTTTTAAGAATTTCATTTCATCAAGGGACTTCTTCCCTTGTAAATTTTTTTTCTGGTTTGTTTATATAAGCACCTTATTTTGTTCAATTTCTCCTACACATCCTATGAGTTGTCCTTATAATTTCTTCATATTTTCTCCCTTGTTTGCTGATGTTTACTTAAATATTCATTTTTTAAAATTTTTATTTTTTATTTTTGAGACAGGGTCTCCCTTTAGTCCCAGCTGGCCTGAAGCTCACTCTGTAGACAAGGCTGTCCTTGAATTCACAGAGCTCTGCCTGCCTCTCCCTCCCGAGTGCTGAAATTAAAGGCGTGTGCTACCACACCCCGCCCTTAAATATTCTTTTTTTTTTTTTTTTATTTTGTCTTTTGGAGACAGGATCTCCCTATAGAAATATTCTTACAATATTACTGTCAGTTCTGCTCAAAACAGTCAACTTCCACATGGAGAATTTTGAGAAAGACTGAGAAAGAGATGAAAAGCATTTTTGGCAGAATGCATGAGCTCTGGTGGGGTGGGGGGATGGGGGTACACGGGTCTAGATTAAAAAAGTATATATAAATAAATAAATATTAAAAAAAGAAGCTTTTCCAAGGCTTGATTTTGAGGTCAATATTTACAAAATAAAAAAGAAGCAGGTATTTTGATGCAAAAAAAAATTACTGTCAGTTAAGAATATGAATATAGGGCTGGAGAGATGGCTCAGCAGTTTAGAGTACTGGCTGTTCTTGCAGAGGACCTGGATTTGGTTTCTAGCACGCACATGGTATATAACAACCATTTGTAATTCCAGTTCCAGGGGATCCAACACTGTCTTCTGGCCTCTACAGTCATGAACACAGGCTGTACTTTCTTTTCCTTTTTCTTTTTTTTTTTTTTTTCCTCTTGGTCTTTTTGAGACTGGGTCTTCCTGTAGCCCCAGCTGGCCTGAAACTTGCTATGCAGACCAGGTTGACCTTGAACTCACAGAGATCCACTGCTTCTGCCTCCCTAGTGCTGGGATTAAAGATGTGCAACACCTTGCCTGGCTCTACATGGTACATTTTCATTCATGCAGATAAAATGCTCACACACATAAAAGTAAATGAATAAATAAAACTTTAAGAAAAGAATATGAATATAAACTCTTTAAGTTTTGAATTCATCACAGAATCCTTCCTGAATTGAACTTCTCAGGGACTTGATTTAGTACTCTGAAATAAATTTCATATTTTTTTCCTTTTAACAGGGTTCTGCACAGCCAAACCTGAGTTGATACTCAAGTTGGAGCATGGATTTGGGCCATGGGCTTTGGTAGAAACCTCTGACCAGGATGTCATAGGTGAGTGAATGCATAAGGCACAGGAGAAGGCATCAGATCTTGGTCATAATGAACTGTTGTCACAACTTTTATCTAAAAGCAGGCCTGAGGACAGCTAGGTTAAAAATCAGAAACTTGATTTTAGCAGTTTCCAGAGAGGATTGGCTATGTCAATGGATCTTGTTTTTTTTTCCTAAAGTATACTTTCCAAAGATTTGCTAAAAACTCAGTCCCTGTGTAGACTTTCTTAGATATTTATTTATTTTAATTAATTTTTTTTTTTTTTTGGTCGTTTTAGATAGGGTCTCCCTGTAGTTGGCCTGGAGCTCATTCTGTACACCAGGCTGGCCTTGAACTCACAGAGATCCACCTGCCTCTGCCTCCCGAGTGCTGGGATTACAGGAATGAACCACAATGTTTTTTGTACTTTTGAGATGATGTCTTATGTGGCTCATGGTATTCTGGAAATCCCAATATGGGGGGTGGGGTAATGCCTTAACTCAGGATGATGCTTTCTCCCTTTCCAGTGTTTAGATATTACAGGCATGTTCCAGGGCATCCAGCTTGGTTACTTTACATAATTTAGATGTTTTTACTTCCTCTCCATTTTATATCTTATTTTTTAATTTGCCGTTTGTTTATATATTGTGCCCACATTTGTTTTGTGATGAAATAAATGATTAATTTCAATCTTTAGATTTGAAAATAACCTCCGAAGGAGGTCCACTTTTCATGGGAGCTTTTTTAGTTTGTTTGGTTGTGGAGACAGGATCTCCCTATAGCCCCAGCTGGCCTGGAACTCATTATGTAGATCAGGCTGGCCTTGAACTCACAGAGATCTGCCTCTGCCTCTTGAGTACTGGGATTAAAGGCATGTACCTACCACCTCTGGCATAGGAACAACTTGAAATTTTATTTTTAAATTTTCATTTGTACATCTCATACAGTGCTCCCAATCAAACCCAGTCCCCCATGCTCCAGCTTCCCATCAGAATACATTCATTGCAACATCCAAGCTAAGCCTTATCCAGTCAGGCTCTTGAACCCAAATGTCCTTCTGTGCAAATAGATCCACTGGACTCTAGTCAGCACATCTAGAAATCTCTCACCCAGCAGTAATCAGTCTCCTGTAGTTTTCATTCCAGGGCCAGACCCCCACCCATTTCTCTTGTTCCACTCTGAGACCAGGTCTGAATCGGTATGGGTCCCATACCTGATGCCAACATTGCCACAAGTTCACCCGTGAGAGCTTCTAGTCAGCTGTCAGCCACTGCTTCTCTGTGTTCATGCACCAACCCTGGCTCTTACAGTCTTTCCACCCCTTCTTCTCCAATGAGTCCTGAGCCGTGGGTGGATGAGGTTTAATATAGGAGTCCTTTCTAGGGCTACACACTCTAGAGGCTCCCATTCTTTGAAGCTTGGCTAGTTATAGCATTCTGTTTGCATTGCACTCTATTGTGTAAGGAAGCTTTACTGGTCAGAATTGAGGGATGCACTAATTTTCTTTAGTATGCCCCTCATTCCATGTGTAGTGGTTCAGCTATAGATGTGGCTCCTAGGTTTAAGCATCTTTCAGGTATATATTTCCTCTCTGTCTTCATTCCATGTGTAGTGGTTCAGCTGTAGATGTGGCTTGTAGGTTTGGGCATCTTTCAGGTATATATTTCCTCTCTGTCCTCATTCCGTGTGTAGAGGTTCAGCTGTAGATGTGGCTCGTAGGTTTGGGCATCTTTCAGGTATATATTTCCTCTCTGTCCTCATTCCATGTGTAGAGGTTCAGCTGTAGATGTGGCTCCTAGGCTTGGGCATCTTTCAGGTGTACATTTCCTTTCTGCCCTCATTCTGTGTGTAGAGGTTCAGCTGTAGATGTGGCTCCTAGGCTTGGGCATCTTTCAGGTGTATATTTTCTGTTTCTGACCAGTTGTGGGATTCTGCAGTAACCTCTGTCTGTTGCAAAGAGTAGCTTCTTTGATGAGTTGGGTACAGTATGCTTGTCTATAAATATATGATTCCATATTTAGTGTATGATAAGAAATTTCATTTGTCTAGAGATATGACATCAATAGGGTTGTCTCTAGGATCTATGTCCTCTCCAGCCCTGTGCATTTGGCTGAGTTTACAGTGGGTTTCATGAGTTCACTCCCATTTAGAGGGTTCCAGGTCTAATTAGAAAGGTGTTGATTAATCTCCCAGATAACAGTGCCACTACTGCACCAATAAAGGTAGTTTGCTGTGCAGTTTATTATGGTTGTTAGGCTTTAGGGCTGGGTTGTACCACTGATTGATTTTCTCTCTTAGCAGTGTGCATATTATCTAGCATTATGAGTGCTAAAGTTCAGGTAGAAGGCTTCCAGGTCAGTTCCTGCTCCGTTACTTTAAGTCCTGTCAGAAGCATGTCCTGTCTTGACCAGTAGGGTATTATTTTCTATTTCTGCTTAGATAATCAAGAGCCTGCACTATTTTGAGAGACTCTTGGATCAAGAGCCACTTTTAAAGAGCTGTTTGTTAAAAGTTTTATATTCTGTTTCGTTAATTGATTTTTGTTTATCCAGTATAAGTAATTATCCTGTGGGCTACTAGAAAAGATTGTCCTTCTATTCATTCAATTTGAGATTAGATTAGTGTTCGTTATACTGTACCATTGTCCCAGCCACTGTGGCATTCTTTTCAGAAAAGAAAAATCGTATACCTTATATTGCAGGTATCCTATGTCTAGCTATAAATATGGTAGGGTTAAAATAGGTACAATGGATGTATGTGGAGTTCCAAGTTTACCGAGGTGTTCATATCAATTAAGATATGTTAAGATATGTAGCTAGTTGTAGAAACATTTTCCATTTCCTACATGAAAGTGGTGTGAAGTAGTATGATATCATATGTATAATTAACTAGCAAAATAGAAGAAGGGGATAAGAACAGGTCAGAATTACTGGGTAGACATCAATAGCTGAAAATATACAAATCATTTATCTCCATATACTTTAACAAAATATAACAAAACAGCCAGGAGTGGTGGTGCATGCCTTTAATCCTAGCGCTTGGGAGGCAGAGGCAGGCGGATCTTTGTGAGTTCAAGGCCAACCTGGTTGGTCTACAGAGTGAGCTCCAGGACAGCTGGGGCTACAGGGAGATCCCTGTCTTGAAAAGACAAAAAAACCCAAACAAACAAACAAACAAACAAACAAACAAAAAACAACAACAAAGCAAAACATGACTAAAATACAACAACAACAACAAAATACAACAAAAAAAATAACTGAACACTGCAGCATATACTAGTGTCATTTGTTAATATGAATTACTTTTGGGCTAAAATGTATATACCTATCATTAGTCAATACTATTTTACAGTTTCAATGAGAACAGGAAGGCTGACTGTTTGTTTGAATTGTAGAAGTAATACTTGTGTTTAATGTAATATTTTTTTATCATTTTAGATGTTCATAAAGTGACTTCCCCAATTGAGAAGAGCCAGTTAAATCACAAGAGATACTTGTCACACATTGGGCTGACCAAAAACAAAACTTCAAATGAAGAAATTTTAAAAGTAGGTAAAGCATTTATTTTGTGCTCTTAACATATTTTGATTTGGAATATAAATGTTGGAATCTGGTTCTGGTGGGTTTGCTTTTGGCAAGATGATTGCCATGCAATCATGAGGAACTGATCTGAACCACCAACATACCTTGTGAAAAACAAGGTATGACAGCATGTGCCCATAATTCCAGTCCTGTGAAGATTAGAGTGGAGGATTCCTGAGGCTTCCTGGCCAGCCAGGGTTTCTGAACTGTCAAGCTTCAGGTTTAATGAAAGACTGTATCAAAAAACAATGTGGAGGGACTGAAGAGATAGCTCAGGAGTTAAGAACATATACTGTTCTTCCAGAGGACCAGGGTTCAATTCTCAGGACCTACCTGGCAGCTAGCAACTATCCATAACTCCTGTTCCAGGGGATCCAATGCCTTCTTTGGCCTGCACAAGCTTTGTATTACATGGGTGCACTTACACACATGCAAAGTATACATTCATACACATTAAAAAAAAAATCTTAAAATAACATGGAAAGCATTTGAAGAAGACACCTGCTGTTGACCCTCCCCAATATACAGCAAGTGCATGCTTGTGTGCATGCACACCTTTCCATACACATGTCCATAAAAAGGAGCATACCTACACAAACCACACACTCTCGCTCAATGAATGTAAGCTGCAGTTTGATGATCCTGATAGAAGGCAGAATGAAGAGCCTTGTAATTTTAATGTAAATGATAAACCCTCCTGTATCTATTTTAACACTGATATCTATTACAGTAATCACAATTAGCAATCATCTAACAAGCCCATGGAGAGTAATGGATCTGTAGAGTTCCAGTCACCTTTAGTTCTGGGGAATGTTCACTGGTCATTGCCTCTATCACACAATGCTATTTTGAATATATTTAACCTGGATATCATTCGTAACAGAAGCAATATTTTTGACATCTGAATAACAGGTGTTAAAGATATCACTAGCAAAATCTTGAAATACCATATATAAAGCTTATAATAATTCCAGATATGATTCTTTTAGGGAACAAAAGTATTGTACAAGGTATATTGAATAGTGTTTAAGAAAACTAAACTCTGCTTCCATGTGGTTCATTTACATATGTATATGTAATAAGAAAAGTAACCAATTATTTTATCTCAAGGCAGAAGCAAAGGTGCAACAGAATATCCACCTCAGCAGAAAATCCTATGAAGGCAAAGTATGTACAAAGACCTGTTACCAAAAGCCACAGCAAAGTAGTAATCAAATGTCTCTCTCAGGCAAGAAAGGTTTACATTTTAAATCATTTCTCACTAGCCATCAGAGACTTCATAAAGGGAAGATGGCTGAGTATAAAATGTGTAAGAAAACTTTATCGTGGCAGTCAAATCTCACTGTACATAGCAAAAATCCTTTACGTGAAAAGCTGTATGAATGTATGGAATGTGAGAAAGCTTTCTACAACAAGTCACACCTCATTGTACACCAAAGAATTCATATGGGGAAGAATACCTATGAATGTATAGACTGTGGGAAAGCATTTTCATACAGATCACAATTCAGTAGACATCAGAGAGTTCACACAGGAGAGAAGCCTTTTGAATGTACAGAATGCAGGAAAACATACAGCTTCAAGTCAGCTCTCAGAGAACATCAAAAAACTCATACAGGTGTGAAGCCATATAAATGTACAGAATGTGGGAAATTTTTCCGCCGAAAGTCACACCTCATTGATCATCAGAAGACACACACAGAAGAGAAGCCTTATGAATGTACCGAATGTGGGAAGGCTTTTTATAACAAGTCGCATCTCACTCTACATCAGATAGCTCATGCAGGAAAGAATCCTTATAAATGTGTAGCCTGTGGGAAAGCATTCTCATACAAATCACAGCTCATATTACATCAGAGAGTTCATACAGGAGAGAAGCCTTATGAGTGTATAGAATGTGGGAAAGCATTTTCATTCAGATCACAACTCAATGTACATCAGAGAATTCATGCAGGAGAGAAGCCTTATGAATGTATAGAATGTGAGAAAGCATTTTCATACAGATCACAACTCACTGTACATCAGAGAATTCATACAGGAGAGAAGCCTTATGAATGTATAGAATGTGGGAAAGCATTTTTATACAGATCACAATTCACTGTTCACCAGAGAGCTCATAAAGGAGAAAGGCCTTATGAGTGCACAGAATGTGGGAAGTCTTTTTACCTCAAGCATTACCTCACTGATCATCAGAAGATGCATACGGGAGAGAAGCCTTATGAATGTACAGAATGTGGGAAAGGATTCTCATACAAATCCTATCTCACATCACATCAGAGAATTCATACAGGAGAGAAGCCTTATGAATGTCTAGAATGCGGGAAAGCATTTTCATACAAATCATACCTCACATCACATCAGAGAATTCATAAAGGAGAGAAGCCTTATGAATGTCTAGAATGTGGGAAAGCATTTTTATTTAAATCAAAACTTACTGTTCATCAGAGAATTCATACAGGAGAGAGGCCTTATCAGTGTACAGAATGTGGGAAGGCTTTCTACTTCAAGTCACACCTCACTGATCATCACATAACTCATAGAAGAGAGAAGCCCTATGAATGCACAGAATGTGCAAAAACTTTCTCTCGCAAGTCAAACCTTACTCAACATCAGAGAACTCATACAGGTGGCAAGTCTTCTGAATGTGTGGTACAACAGAAAGTTAACTCCCAGAAGTAAAACTTTATAACAAAACATTTATACAGGGGAGAAGCCTTATGAAGTTATATAATAGAACATACCTTTCCACTCTGAGTTGCCACTCAGGCTGCATTAAAGAATTTTCTCCCGGGCTGGAGAGATGGCCTAGCGGTTAAGAGCGCCGATCGCTCTTACAGAGGACCCGGGTTCGATCCCCAGCACCCACATGGTGGCCGAGAACCGTCTGAAACTCCAATTCCAGGAGAACTCCAGTTCCAGGGGAATCCGAGACCCTCTTCTGACCTCCGCGGCATTGCACGACACGGGTGCACAAACCTGCATGCAGACAGTACATTGATACACAAACAGAAATAAATAAAATTAAAAAAAAAAAAAAGAATTTTCTCCCTTACAGGAACCAAGCAACATCTGTCATCTCCTATGTTTTCCAATGAAAAAGGAATATTTAATTCTACCATAGTTCTCACTGGTGAACTAGTAAGTTTATTAGGCTTATTGAGTAGTGGATGGGGGGCTACTGACCAGAGTGTGGGTGACCCTAGCCACAGAGGGAAGTCTTTAGCCCTTCATGGATGTTGGCTTTCCCTTAACTTCCTATTTTCCTAGTTTTTCCCATCCTATATCTTCTAGCTCCTATGTAGGAAGAATTGCATACATTTTCCTAGATGGCGTGACTAGATGGATATTCAGGTGTGGGTCTAATGACCTTCCCTGACCCCTTGCTCTGTGAGGGACTTTTAAGAGTCAGTAAGCTCTGCTGTGATCTTTTGCAACCCAGGACAGCTGAATCCATGCCTGTAGCTGCTGTCTCTCTTGAAGGAAAGTGCTACGAAGACTCCACTGCTTCCTCTGGGTGTTATGATTTTTCTCTACCCACTTCCCCAAGGATTCCCGAGCTTAGGACAGTGTCATACAGATTTCTGACCATTCTCCAACTACAGCAAGGTACTGAACCTTTGTACCCTGTCATTTCATTTTATCCTTCCATATTCCAAATGTGGCTATTGGTGAGTCCCAGTATTATTCCTTCTGCAAAATATAAGTGAGGGAAGGGAGACAATAGGAAACTAGTACTTTGTAAATGGAGTCTTCTTCCCATAGCCTTCCCAAGACTGTATCATCTGGTCCCTCCTTCAAACCCCAAGGCCATTTGCAGTCAGGGTAGAATGTCATACAGCTGGCTGGGAAGAGTGGCTGGATACTCAAGTGTTGTTCTAGTCACTCTCCCCAACCACTCCTATGTGAGGATGTCCACAGACTACAATCCCAGGTAAGATTGATTGTCTGCATTAGAGGACATATCTGTACGACAAGGTGAGAATACCTATGAAGAACCATAGTATGAGAAAGTTTTCAGTCTCAAGGCACATTTCATTCAACATCAGATACTTCATAGAGGTAAGAAGCCCCATGAATTGACCAAGGAAGGAGTCACATGACACCATCAAGGAACTTACGCTCTTGGGTATTCCTGTCAACATAAAAAATGTGGAAAAACTTCTTGGTTGGTTTAAATTAGAAATGTCTTGATAGCCTCATGTATTTGGACACTTGTTCCCCAGGTCATGGCATGTAGGTTGAAAGGTTTGAAACCTTAAGGAAATAAAACCTTTCTGGAGGAAATGTGTCACAAGAAGGGGATGGCTCTGAGGTTTTATATCCCCACCACACTTTCTGCTTGCTATTTTCTTTTACCTCTGTGTGTGATAGAAATTTCAACTCAAATTCTTGCTTTTGCCATGTACTCTCAAGCCTGTCCCACCACTATGGACTATAACCCTCTGTAACCATAGGCAAAATAAATTTTGTTCATTAAGGTCTTTATTTTTATTTGCATTTATTTATTTGTCTTGGTACTTGTCACAACAGAAAAGTAACTAAAACAGAAGTTGACTCTGAAAAGTGAGGTATTATATCTGATCATATTTTGTTTTTGAGTACTGTGGAAGACTTTGAAAGTTTGAACTGGAAAAGCTATTGAATAGTGCAAGAAGAGTTCAGAGACATTCAGTGGAAGATAGTAGTGATGAATAACTGGGACAGTGAAAGCATAGGTCATGAGATTCCAGAAGGCAACACAGCAACACAGACACCATTAGTAACTGGAGGGGCCATTTGCATAATTTCTTTTGGTTTCTTTTATTGAGACAGGGTATCCCTGTAGGCACAGCTGGCCTAGAATGCACCACGTAGATGAGCTTGGCTTTGATCTCAAAGAGATCTGTCTGCTCTGCCTCCTGAGTGCTGGGATTAAAAAGCATGTGCCACCATGCCTGGTTTGTGTAATATCTTAACAATGCCTTCTTCCCATAGCCTAACATTTTATGTGGGCTGAATGAAAAAGTAATAGACTAGTTTCTTTGGCAGAAGAAATTTCAGGATAGCATACTGTTGAGTCACTGGCACTGTTATGTGCCAGTTGGAAAGGGCTGTTGCCTGTAATTGTTAATGAGGCTTATGCAGTTAAAGAAAAAAAAATGTGTCCGGGCTGGAGGGATAGCTCAGTGGTTAAGAGTGCCGACTGCTCTTGCAGAGGACCGAGGTTCAATTCCCAGCACCCACACGGCGGCTGAGAACCATCTTTAAGCCGAGCGTGGTGGTGCACGCCTTTAATCCTAGCACTCGGGAGACAGAGGCAGGAGGATCTCTGTGAGGTCAAGGTCAGCCTGGTCTACATAGTGAGTTCCAGGCCAGCTGGAGCTACAGGAGACCCTGTCTCAAAAAAAAAAAAAAAAAATGTCAACCCCCACACACATTTGAATAGAGTGGGTGCCTGGAGGACAAGTTTCCCTCCCAAGTAAGTGGTGTATATGATGATAAGGATTTTAGACACAAAGATATCTAAGAGTGATGGGGTCATTTACTTTTTCCCCAGAGTTTCAGAGAGCTGCTGTAGGCAGGTAACATGGCATGCTTATGCCTGTCCTTACAAGGAGACATTAGTAGCTATTGTGTGAAGCTATGACTTCAGAGTGCTGTCAGTGCTAACCATCTTCTCTACCAAAGAACTTTACTAACCTGGTTTTCATTTTATTTGTTTGTTTGTTTTTGAGACAGGGTTTAGACCCCTGTAGCCCTAGCTGTCCTAAAACTCACTATGGAGATCAGACAGGCCTCCGTCTCATGGACATCTGCCTACCTCTCCCTCCTGAGTGCTGCATAGCATGTGACATCATGCCCATCTTTCATTTTATTTATTTGAGAGAGCTGTCTATGAACTCATTCGGTAGCCCAGGCTGGTCTGGAACTTGGGATCTTTCCTGCTTTAATCTCCTGAGTAGGTGTAATTACAACCTTGCACCACCATGCCTGCCTTGGAAGTGAGATTTGAACCTAGGTCTAGGTTCCCTCCTATTTGACCTTAACAGGGCACCCACAGAGAGTAAGTCCAGGAGCAAGGCTGTTGTATGAAGCATCACAAGTTAAATATGCACCCATGTAGAGTCCCTGGAGTCCCAGCCAGCCAAAATCCCTTTCCAGAATGGAGTTCCATAGCAACTTTCAGTGTCTCAGACAGGCCATGGTGGACACAGAGACAGAGACAAAGAAACAAAAAGTCAGTTAGCTGGAGGCTGATGGCTTATGTATATGAATCCCAGCCAATTT
The DNA here is from genome assembly GCA_009823505.1 of Rhizomys pruinosus. Lineage (NCBI taxonomy): Eukaryota > Metazoa > Chordata > Mammalia > Rodentia > Spalacidae > Rhizomys > Rhizomys pruinosus. The sequence goes on along the minus strand of VZQC01000144.1, from coordinate 2,573,252 downwards.
TTAGGCTGAGGTAGAATTGTTGCAAGCTTGAGGTCAGCCTGAATTACAAGATGAGTTCTAGGTCAATCTTTTTTTTTTTTTTTTTCTTCTTCTTTTGGAGACAGGGTCTCCCTATAGCCCCAGCTGGCCTGGAACTCACTCTGTAGACCAGGCTGGCCTTGAACTCACAGAGATCCACCTGCTTCTGCCTCCCGAGTGCTAGGACTAAAGGTGTGTGCCACCATGCCTGGCTTAAAGATGGTATTTAGCTGCCATGTGAGTGCTGGGAATTGAACCCGGGTCCTTTGCAAGAGCAGTCCATGCTCTTAACTGCTGAGCTATCTCTCCACCCTCCTCCCCCAGGTAAATCTTAGTTACAGAGTGAGACCTTGTCTGAAAAAGCAAAAAAAGGGGCGCAGGAAAAGGATTTTGAAAGAGATTTGCAGACATAACACAGGCACTCCTGGGCAGGTTTGGGGTGCATGCACTCAGTGTCCACAGCTTTCTGCTTTAACACTCTGACGTACTAAACAGTGTAACCTCAGCAGCAGCTCTGCCCATAGGAAATCTAGGAAAGCCCTGGACTTTGGGGTTGAGCACCTGTAATTTTAATGCATGATATCCTGGGTAAATCTTATCATGTATTGAATATTTATGCTTAACCGTATGCACTAAGCTTTATATGCTTATGAATTATACTTCAATACATTTTATTGAGAAATGGAAAATACCAGGAGGCAGAGCTCAGTGAGATTGAGGACAGCTAGTTTAGAAAGTGAGATGCAGGCCAGCTGTGGCTATAAGGAGACCCTCTTTCCTAAATAGATAAATAGATGAATAAATAAATAGTCCCCCAAACCACCCCCCAGAAGGACCTACAAAAAAGGAAAATAGTATCATGGCATTTTTATTGAACTCTTGGAATTGTCAATATATTTTTTATCGCATTTAGATTCCCTGTCCTAATTGCTCCTCTCTTTACTACTCCTTTCCCAATTTAATACATTTTATATGTAAAGTGTGTGTGCACAGTGGTTTTGTGTGTGTGTGTGTGTGTGTGTGTGTGTGTGTGTTTGCATGATAAAGCCCGTAGAATCTGATTTGTGCTCGAAATTTCCTTCAGCGTGGGTCCATTCATTGGAGACTGGTAAACCTACCGAGTCACATCCTTGAAAGGGACAGACCCTCTCTCTACCCCCCTAGGCAGCTGTGGGTTGTCAATAGTTCCTCAGGTAGGACTGGCATTTCTTACCTACTTCCTCGTATCTGTGTTGGAATTTTGTCTGATTTGAGCTTGCATGAGATTTGTCCAAGCTGACCATTGCTGTGAGTTTATATGACTAAATGACCAGCTGTCTAGAAAACTCTTGCCTTATGCTCCTGCACCACCTCTGGCCCTTACAATCTTTGTCCTCTTCACAAGGATCCCTGAGCCTTGGGAGGCAGAAATTTGATATAAATTACCTATTCAGGTATAAGAACTGTGCATGATCTTGTTCTCTGCACGTTGGCCACTTGTAGGTTTTTGTGGTAATCACCATCTGCTGCAGAAAGAAGCTTCTTTGGTGAGAGTTGGGAGGTGCATTAATCTATGGGTAAAACAGCTCATTAGGTGTCAGTTTTATACTATATCTATTAGGCAAAAAACAAGATTAGGCTTTCCCCTATGTCTTGTGACATGTCTTGCCTCAGGTTCCTAGGCCTGGTATCAATATCAAGTATTGGTTCAGTCCTAGGAAATGGTTGGTTACTCCCATAATATTCATTGGACCAGTGGATATATCTTGCCAGGCCAGTTGTAGCTGGCAGGATCCACAAATGTGTAAGGTTGATGATTAATTTTCTCCTCAGGTAACACATACAGTACCTTCCAGCATATAAATGCTATACAGTAGAAATGAAGTTTGGAGTAAGAACCAGCTTCATTTTTCCTTGTTCTACAGCTTAGGTATGTAGATGACAAAAATTTTCCTAAAATACTTTCCAATTCTGATCTTTAGAGGAGACAGACTGAGCTTTCAAATTGAAGAGAATCCTCTAAGAGAGGTGCATGCCTTTAGTCCCAGCACCTGGGAGGCAGAGGCAGGCAGATATGTGTGAGTTCCAGGCCAGCCTGGTCTTCACAGTGAGTTCCAGGCTAGTCAGTGTTGCATAGTGAGACTGAGGTAGAACTGTAACTTTTTTTAAATATATATATATATATATATATATATATAATTTTGTACAAGATTATGTTACTAATCAGATCTAGACCCATGTCCCTCACCCTACCCCACTCCCACCCCACCAGGGCTCATGCATTCTGCCAAACGTGCTTTTCATCTTTCTTAGTCTTTTTCAAAATTCTCCATGTGGAAGTTGACTGTTTTAAGCAGAAGTTCTGCATTTTCATTGGTATACAAAGTAATTGGTTTGTTATAGATGAGTCATTAAATTTTTTACCTCAGTCATTCCCCTTCACTGCACTTTCCAATTTCCCTTGCTTCTCTGATTGGTTCCTCTTCTTCTGCTGCCGAGAGCTATAGCAATTTCAATATACAACAGACAAATAAAATCAGAATTCCAGTTCTCACACCCTGGAATTGATGCTAGTTAAAACTCTCAGGCTGAAATTAACACAAACCACAAAACCATTGTTTTTAAACATTATCTTTGTTAAAATACTGGAAAGAAGTTTCTTAAGATATTATGAAAACTGTGGTCTTTCAGTCTTACCTATGTTATCAAATAACTATCATTGGCTCAACTCAACCTGTGTTGCTCATTTTATTCCTGATTAAACCTAGTTCCAGCTACCGATGATGAAGTGTGCTAGCTTTGGTGAGCATCCTTGTGTAACATGTCTGGGGTTGCAATGAGGGACTCATCAGTCTGACACTGGATAATTATCAAGAAGAGACATTTATTTAGGGCTGATCAACAAGTGCATCAGTACCCAAGCTTGGGATTTCAGAATGCGGCCTCCATTTAGCACTCCGAAAGCATATATAAACAGAAACCACATCCTGAAATGTTGGGAGGGGGAGATGGGTATGTGCAGAAAAGTCCATTCTGAACTTGTGGTCAAGCTTGAAGCAAGCAAGCAACCAAGCAAGCAAGCTACCAAAGCCAGATTTCTGCTGTTATTAGCAGTAACAATAGTTTCAACACAACAGGTCTAGGCTCCAGATGTATAGGAACACTGTCCCAAGGAAGCAGTCTGTTTATTTTTAACCTCCCAAGAGACTTCCACCTCCTCTGTCCTCAACACAGAATATTTTACCATGACAATTATCAAGTATCAAACAATATATTCATAGCAGTAGTCTTAACGTATCATATTTCATTCCCTCTTGGACTTATGTCCAGCGACAAACCCCTGACACTTCAGTGGCACCTGTGTATAATGAGAATTGAGGATTGTGGTAATGGAATTTTGTGTGTGGCTTGAAGCAAGGACTTGTAAGACCTGTCCCAGAAGATCTCTGGTTATCTGATATCTCTGTGGGCATTCAGAATTGCCTCTGTGAGTTATCTGTAGCAGGAAGATTCAGGATATTTCAATGATTCTTGCTTCGCCCTATCTCTGCAAAGTTCCAGGCCCCTTCACTTGAGGCACTGAGCAAAATGTCACACCTCTAGTTACCTGTTACAAAAACCAGAGCTCTGCAGGCCCCCGATTAGAACCAAGCTGGCTCACCCTTCCCACCTGACCTCCCAATTCCTTGCCCAGAGCACAGTAGCCTTCAATATATAGACCTCACTGAGAAAATAAAGGGAGTTACTATCTCCCTGGCTCTCTGGGTGTGAGTCTGCTCATTTTTCATGGGTGATCTAAGGTTTTCCCTCCCCCCTTCTTGTCAGAGTTAAGCCTAGAGACTGTTGGCCTGCAGGCAGGAGACAAGTCCTGGAGCTGAGCCAAGAAGGGAAGAACAGCATGTGGAATGTGATCACTTATTACTCAAAGACATTGAATAATGACAACTGGTGCTGACAATGTGGCGACTTTCCACCAATGGAAGAAGGAAACAAGGTATTCCTCAGGCTCTTTGTTAGCCCTTGATTTCCCCCATGTGAGGGAAATCTCGGAGGGTTTTACCATAGAGACAGGGAGATACCCCCCCAGTCAGGGTAGTCATGACCAGCTGTGGTATATCTCCATGGAGTTTAACTCTTTTCCCACGAGAGATTAATCTTTGAATCTGCTTTAAGTCTCTGTCCTCTATTTGGCCAGCTCAGCACATCTCCCTGGAATTCTCTCTTCCCGTGAGGTTAGTCGTTTGAACTGTCTCTTTCCATAACCACTAGCATTTCCTATCTCTCTTTATAAGTCTCTGTCGGCCAGCTCCATGGAATTCTCTCTTCCCGTGAGATTAGTCTTTTGAACTGTCCCTTTCTCCAACCACTAGCATTTCCCATTTCTCTTTATCATGGGTAACAGACACGTCCAAAGACCCACAGGCTAAGAAAATGATGGCTCCTCAAGAGACGAGGAGTTAAAATTTCCATGTGGGAAGCTGCCTCCTTTTGGAGTAAGTCTCTAATATTGCCCTGTGGATGTCCCCTGCAGACTTATGGAGTTCGGAATCCTGGATATGTGTAGCACAGAACACTAGACAGTGACAAAATGCTCTGGCATCTCTCCCGTTCTTGCCACTATTGGCCATGGTGAGACAATTCTTAGGGCCTTCTCACCAAACCACGCCAGGAAAGGAAAACAAAATTAAATTGCAGACTACCTCCTCCCAAGAACCTGCTAAAATTCCCCTTGAGAACCCCAATAAAATTCCTTCTGAAAGCCCCCAAGCTCCAGACACAGTAAAAATAGAACAGGATAATCAAAACAACCAAGCTGCTAGCCTTAACCTTTCCCCTAATTATCAGCCACTCATCTCTCAAGGGGCCAGGAGCACCTCCACCCTCAACCTCTTCCCTCTCTGCTAAAGAAAAACTGTGCCAGATTCGGAACAACCCAAAACTTCAATTACAAGTGTTCCCTGTTATTGTAGCTCCAACTCGGGGTTGTCCTCTAAACTGGTACCCATTCCAGGCAAGTGAGTTGAAAGAACTCAGGCAAGCAGTCAGAGAAGATGGTGTCCAGGTATCATGGACAAAGCCCATTCTCCAGAGCTTTTGTGCTTCTCTTAGTACTCCCCAGGACTGGAGAGATATCTGTAGATCTTCACTTCCAGATCTGATATATTTACAATGGGAAACACTGTACAGAGATGAATGTCTCCAACAGGTTCTGAGAAATCAAGGGCAACCTAATATAGACTGGGGTTACAAACAGCTCTTTGGAGAAGGAGATTTTAGCACAGGGACACAGCAGGCCAGACTGGCCCCAGGGTACTTTGACCAGATCTCCTTTGCACCCTATAGGACTGTGTTCTAGTTTGTCTTCCATTGCTGTGACAAAACACTCTGACCAACACCAACTTGGGGAGGAAAGGGTTTATTCAGCTTACATCTCCTGGGTCACATTTCATCACTTAGGGAGCCCAAGGCTGGCACTCAGGGCAGGAACCTGGAAGCAGGAGCTGAAGCACAGGCCATGGAGGAATGCTGTTCACTGGCTTGCTCCCCTGGCTCATGCCCAACCTGCCTTCTTATACGGTACACAACAACCTGCCCACTCATTGTGGCCTGGGCCCTCCCACACTGCTGGACCATCAAGACAGTACTCCACAGATGTGGCCACAGGCCAATCCAATGGAGCCAATTCCCCAATTGAGGCTCCCTTAACCCAGGCATGTCAAGTTGACGCTAAAGCTATCCAGCACAGACTGGGATCAAATTACACCACCTACTGAATCCCAGGCCAGTTCCTCCTTATCATTTCCTAGGCAAAAACCTGAGGAACCCCTGTATGACTTTATCTTAAGAACTAAAAGCAGTCTAGAGAGAAAGATCCCCAACTCTGCAGCCAGAGAGATCCTTCTTAAAAATATTGTTTGGGAGGGTATGAATTCAGAATGCAAGCAAGGGTGCCAGGGCTTAAAAGATGACCATTATGACAGATGGATAGTGGCAACTCAGGACGTGGACACAGCCTCCCACAAAGCTAATTACCTAATCCAAGCCTTTGTGGCTACTGTAACCACAAATGAGAAATGTTTTAACTGTGGAGACAGAGGTCATTGGAAAAGACAGTGCCCAAAAGCACCAGTCTCTCCCAGAGCCCCTGCTGAATGCCCCCCATGCATTCTCTGCCCCCAGTGTAAAAAAGGATACCATTGGAGGAAAGATTGCAGCTCAAACTATGATAAAGATGGCAAAAAATTGCCACCTTTCAACTCCTAGGTGGGCAGCCCCTAGCCCAGGGAAAAAACAGGGACAAGGAGGTAGTGCACGCCCTCTGGCCAGTGCCTATTTCAGAAGGCTCACATCCTGCATTGATGATTAAAACTGGGGGGAGGCCTTTTAAATATTTGATAGATACAGGGGCAGACACAACCATTATAAAACAGCAAGAAATACCCCCTGACTGGCCCTTGCTTCCAGGACCTAAACTTCTAGGAATAGGAGGGCCCTCACAGTCTTAATAAGTAAAAATGTTTACACCTTGGAGGACTCCGATGGAAACATGGGTCAGATTCGCCCATTAATAGCACCCACTAATATCAATCTGCTATGGCGAGATATTTTGGAGGCTTTGGATGTGGTCATTGCCACTCCAAATGAGAACAAACATGCCCAGACAGCCATTTAACTGGAGGAAAAATGCCTCCATCTCAGCAAGAAATACCCCCAATCCTGAGGGTCACTACAGAATATCCTCCCCCTTTTCTGTACTGGAAGTCAGATAATCCAGTCTGGATTGAGCAGTGGCCTTTACCAGGGGAGAAATTACAAGCTCTCCAAGACTTAGTCAAGGAACAGTTTTCATTGGGACACATCTGTCCATCTCACAGTCCCTGGAACACCCCTGTGTTTGTCATAAAAAGGCAACAGGAGGTTGGCATCTCTTACAAGGCCTGTGAGCCATTAACAGAACTATGCATATATGGGGTCTCCACAGAGGGGTCTCCCCCTTGCCTCTGCTATCCCAGCTAACACCCCTCTGTTAGTCTTAGATATCAAGGACTGTTTCTTTTCAATTCCCCTTCATGCTGAGGATTGCAAGTGGTTCACTTTCTCAGTAACTTGTTCCTCCTATTCTGCTCTAATTAAAACACCTGCACTACAGGTTTTGGGAAAGCTCTGGCAAACTGATGTTACACACATAGCTTCCTTTGGAAAAGAAAAGTATGTATTTGTCACTGTGGGCACTTATTCCAAATTTATTTGAGCTACTGCCCACACGGGAGAGAAAGCCAAGGACCTTACTGCCCACTTTCTTTCTACCTTTCCTACCATGGGCATTCCCAAACAGATTAAAACAGACAATGGGCCAGCGTTTGCTAGCTCTCACTTTAAACCATTTTGTCAGTTATAGAATATTGCACATCATACAGGTATCCCTCATAACCCACCAGGGACAAGGCATCATAGAACGGACCCATCAGGTCCTAAAAAATCAGTTATTAAAACAAAAGGTGGGGAAATACTTTCCTAACATCCAGCTGGCCACGGCATTAGTAACTCTAAATCTCTTTAACATTTATGGAGATTCAAAATGTCCAGCCATAGTCAGACGTTGGGAGACATCAAGCACAGTTCCTCAAATACTTGTCAGATGCAAAGACCCCCTAGACAATCACTGGAAAGGACCTGATCCACTGTTAACAACTGGGAGGGACTTTGCTTGCACCTTCCCAAAGGATTATCTGAGACCCATTTGGATTCCTGCCAGAAATGTCAGATTCATTCGCACCGACCAAAAAGATGGCATGCCTGTCGCTCTGGAAAAAAACTTGGCCAACTCCTCACTTCTCCAAAATCCATGTGTCCCCCCTCTGCACCCCTGTCTGCCATCCTTTTAGCTGCTCTCATAATAGTTCAAGCTAACTATCTCTGCCCAGCCTGTCAACAGACCACCGACTTGGATCCATGTCTGGTGGTATTTTGTCAGAGAAACTTGGGAAGGAATAAATCAGGTAATTGGAGCCAGCAATTGTCCTTTGCAAGGCTGCAGCAAGGTAATCACAATCACTGTGTTTCCCAGTTCAACAACTACCTCTCAGGCACCCTTTATCTGCTTTGCCCATCTTAACAAAGGACAGTGTTTTCAAGAAGCTGATAGTTATGGCAGTTGCAGATTCTGTTCTTTCAGGTTGGAGAGTGTTTGCAACCCAAGAAGCCTGTTTCAAAGCCAAAATAACCAGTTTAAAATTAATATACAAGACCCCTGGAGTGACTGCTGGAGAGCTGGAGAACAGGGAAAACTCTACCCTTACAGCAATGCCTGGTACCCTGTGGCAGATGTCTGAATCTCTCACCAGCTTGTTCTAGCTCCTCAGCCCATCTTCACTCAATCCCACATTCTGTTACAGGAATCCAAAATGGAAGGAAAGCTGCAGTCCACTGTAACATGGCCCCAGTACATTGAATATGCCAGAGATCTTCTCAATTACACCACCCACCCTAATGTCTCCTTTTGTTTTTCTGTGCATCTCTTACCCTCTTTTCACTGCCATTCCTTCTAATGCCTCTTCATAGGAGTCTGCCCCCATGGAGACAGAGCCGGTGTTTCACGGCATTTCTCTGTGACTGACTCCTACACTTCCTATTTGTTTAGTGAGAGCTGCAGCAGCCCCAGACCCCAGGTGCCTCTGAAGTGTTACTCTTGACAGGACTCTGTGTGTCAAATCCCTGTTCTTTCTCTGGTGTGATGGCACAACATCCTTCTGTGCAAATGCTACTGGTTCTGGAATTTGCCCATAATTATCACTCCCCAGCTCTTCCTTTATGAGAAGGAGGAAGTCGCTTGGATGCTTCAACCGGACCCAGACCATCAAAAGAGAGAGATATTCATCCCACTTCTGGTCAGCCTAGGCATCATTTTCTCTACGGCATTGATGGGAACTGCGGGTGAAGCCCTTGCGAGGGTTTACAGCATGGAAGCGGACTTCCAAAATCAGCTTGATGAGGCAATGGCATCCACAACAAATAGTCATGAATCACTCCAGAGACAGATAACTTCTCTGGCCCAGGTGGTGATGCAGAATGGGCGAGCCCTGGACTTGTTAACTTCAGAAAACGGGGGAATCTGCTTGTTCCTGGGGAGGAATGCTGTTTTTATTTAAATGAGTCTGGTATTGTTGAGCAAAATGTTAAAACTCTAAAAGACTTCAAGAAAGAACTCCATGATAGATACTCCCCACAAGTTTCTGTCCCATGGTTTTCCACCCCCCTGACTACCTAGTTACTTCCTTTACTGGGTCCCATTTTCACCCTAGGAGTCCTCCTGACTATCACACCCTGTGTCCTCTGACTCATCAAAAACTGAATAAATACACTCACTGAGGTCACAGCCAAGACTATTCTAGTCTAATACCAGGCCATCCCAGGGCATCCCCTAGAGGACTTTAACATTACTGCTCCATTTTAATTAAAAAACAAAGGATGGGTTATCAGAATGGAACTTTGTGTGTGGCTTGGAGCAAGGACTTGTAAGACCTGACCCAGAAGATCTCTGATTATCTGATATCTCTGTGGGCATTCAGAATTGCCTTTGTTAGTTATCTGTAGCAGGAAGATTCAAGATATTACAATGATTCTTGCTTCGCCCTATCTCTGCAAAGTTCCAGGCCCCTTCCCTTGAGGCATTGAGCAAAATGTCACACCTCTAGTTACCTGTTGCACAAACTGGATCTCTACAGCCCCCTGATTAGAACCAAGGTGGCTCACCCCTCCCTTCTGCCTGCCCCCCACTTCCTTGCCCAGAGCACAGTAGCCTTCAATATATAGACCTCATTGACAGAAAATACAGGGAGTTATTATCTCCCCGGCTCTCTGGGTGTGAGTCTGCTAATTTTCCATGGGTGATCTCCTGCGTTTTTTCCCTCCCCCTTCTTGCCAGAGCTAAGCCTAGAGACCGTTGGCCTGCAGACAGGAGACAAGTCCTGGAGCTGAGCTAAGAAGGGAAGAACAGTGTGTGGAATGCAATCACGTGTGATTGAATGACATTGAATGACAGCAGAGGACATTGAATGACAGCAGAGGACCATCAATTTGATTGATCACAGCCTTGAATTTATGTATCATTTAAGAGCATTTATACAAGAACCAGAGGTAACAGTGTTAGAGGTTCTGCTATAGCTGATAGCAGTGTCATTAACTAGGGTGTACTAGAGAACAGAGAAGTAAAACAAATTTTTATTCTTTGGGGGCTTTTTCTTGGTCTGCAGTATTGGATTGGGCTAGTGATAGTTTATTGTAAATAATCCTGGAGCAGTTAGAATAAAAGCAAATTTTCCCCAAGGCCCTGGAGCCCTACTTGCTCTGCCAGAAAGAAATCCAATCCCCTATCATACTGTAAGACTAAAATCCAATCCCCTATCATACTGTAAGACTAAAATCCAATCCCCTATCATACTGTAAAATGACTCTGCCAGGGAGTCAAACTGTTCTTCTCATTCTGAAATTGCTGTTTTCAAGTGTGTTAAATCTACATCAGTTTGTCCAGTCTTCTGTAGTTGATGTCATCGTCACTACCCCTGTTATACCTAAGGAGATAGCACCTGTCATAGTGGCCCCTGTTGCTATTAATATTGGTACTAGAAATTGAATTCTTTTTCTGTCTGGGAAGGACAAACAGTGTCTGTTGATACAGATGTTGTCTTTTCACAGTCCCATTGTGTGTGTGTGTGTGTGTGTGTGTGTGTGTGTGTGTGTGTTTGTGTGTGTGTGTGTGTAAAAACAGGGAAACCAGAATGCAGAATTTAGGGGTCTTATGCAGGCCATTAACCCATTTGTACAAATAAACCAACTGATATTTATAGGGTGATTTAGGATAGTGCCTGGAGTATAAGAGTTTCAAGCATCAGTGTCCAGTGGCAGTGGGTATTTTATTATGTTGATAGTTTTACATTTTGACTTAGAAGGTGAGTTAGTTAGGTCATTAAGTGAAGAATGTATGCAAGTTTCCTCACCCTGAATTTGTTCAAGTGTTGGGGATTTAGCAAGGGAACTGCCTACTTGGTTTCCTCAGGGACAGAGGTTAAGTGCTTCATTGTGGGATATGGGTTCAAAAAGAGTCTTATCACAGTCTAGAGATAAAGCTATATAGCAAGGTAAGTCAGGAGGGTTGCAAAACCAACAGACCATGGTAAGTAACATTTGGATTAGTTGCCTTAGCAAAAGTATATATAGTTTGTAACATAGTCATTAAGGAAAAAGGGGGTGGCAAGGGTGTAATAGGGAGGGAGGAAGGAGGAGGGGGAATAACACGGGCTGATACACCCCAAATTCAGTATAATAAGCATTATTTTTTTATTACTTTTTATGTGTATGAATGCACTGTCTGCATGTAGATTGGTGTGCTCATGTCGTCCAATGCTGAGGTGGTCAGAAGAGGATGTGAGATTGCCTTGGAACTGGAGTTAAAGATGGCTCTTAGCCACCATGTGGGTGCGGGGAATTGAACCCAGGTCCTCTGCAAGAGCAGTCAGTGCTCTTATCCACTGAGCCATCTCTCCAGCCCCTATAATAAGCATTATTAAAAGTTCTTAACCTGCTTTAGTCTTAAATTTACTGGATCTTCAGATGTTCTGGAGATGATTCACTTTTCAGGGGCTGAGCTGTCCGATTCTGTGTCTGTGACTCATTTGACTTGAGAGTGATGGATCCACGATCTGATACCATCTACCTTGATGGTGGTTGGATCACTAAGTGAGGACCTTTCCAACAAGGACTAATGCATCAGTCCTATTTCTTTTGATTTAAACCTTATCTCCTGGCTGGAAAGTATGCAGGTGAGTTGGAAGACTTTGGAAGGTAGCCTTGATGGAGGAGGCTACCACCTCCTGAGTTAGCTGCAAAGCTTGCACAGATGGAGCAGTTGTTGATTAGAAACTTCAGTTATGAATTCTATTTCTATTCAAGGAAGGAAGGGAGGAGGCCCCCCAACAAGGATCTCCAGTGGAGTTAAACTTCTTACATATGGGGTACACCAAGCCCTTAGAAGAGCAAAGGGAGGAGCCCCACTCATCCATCACTTGTCTCAGGTTAATTTAGTTAAGGTCTCATTCAAGGTCTGATTAATTCTCTCTACCTATCCTGAACTCTGTGGATGGTAGGCACAATGCAATTTCTAACTTATCCCCAGAATAGGCAGAAATAACCTGTGTAACCTTTGAGACAGATGCAGGCCCATTATATGACCCTATAGATAAGGGTAATCCAAACCTGGGCCCAATTTCATTTAGAAGCTTCTTTGCTGTTATTGGAGCTGTTACTGACCTAGTAGGGAAAGCTTCTACCCATCCAGAAAAGGTGTGTACCAAAACAAGTAAATACCTGTATCCGTACTGTCCTGGTTTTACTCCTGTGACATCTATCTCTCAATGCCTGCCTGAGCTTGAACCTCATTCCTTGACCCCTAGAAGTACACATTGTCAGAGGAAGTGTTGGTTTGCTGGCAGGCCTCGCATACAGAGACAAAGTTCTGTGTTACTTGATCCATTTTTGTGAAGAACAACATCTTTCTAATAAGTTTGGTTAATTGTGTCTTCCCAAAGTACGTCATCCATGGAGTTGGTGTACTAAATGCTGGCCCAGTGCTTGTGGTTACACTACCCTCTCATCTGGCAGTGGAAGCTAGCTGCAGGACGTTTTTCCAGCATTCAGATTTGCAACAGCTTTTAAGTTGTTCTCAGAGTATTGAGGCTCTTCCAGTAAAATAGGCTCTGTCTTAGAAGCAGCTTCTTTTTTTTTCAGATTTTTAATTTTTTTTTTCTTTTCACAGGAAAACAGCAACAATACAAAATGACAATAACAGAACAAAGCAACAATAACAAAAAAGTGGGGGATTTCCATTTCTTATTCTGGTGAAATAATCAATGGGTGGGGCTTGATATGTGCTTCTTTTTTTCCCCCTTCTTTCTTATTTTCCTGCTCTTTCAGGGCTACCAGAAGGATATGTGTTTACTGGCTAGTCCAGGAAACCTTGAGTTCTCAGCTGAGAAAGAGTCTGGTTAATTTGGGGAGGTCTCATCCCTAAAGTGCCCAATGAATTTCTAGCTCCTGTTTACTTATTTTACCCTCTGAAAAGGGTCACCCCAATCACCAGAAGGAAATCTGAAAAGGGTTGTTGGGCATAGCAACTGGGATATCCCCCATTCAGAGGGTCAATCTCAAAGACCCCCAAGCATAACTATAGTGGGGAAAAAAGGGAAAAAAACTCCTTGATTGCTGCCTGTGAAGGCAAAATGAATTCAGGAGTAGTTAGGTACATGATCTAGGCAGGGGACCAGAAGTAAGAATGGGGAATTCCAATGTCCAACTCAAAAGTCCATTAAAATTGCTTGACCAGGGGTTTCAAAGTATCCATTCACTAGGTTTCTCCTTCTGTGCATTTGGCCATGATGTCTGGACTCAGGATCTGCTTTTTAATAGTTAGGATATGAGTTTCCACTTAGGAAGTTGCTAGAAAGAAAGAGGAATTTTTTAAACTTAAAAAAAATTTTTTTTAATGAAGTCTTGTGCAATTGATACAACACTTCTCAGTCCAATTTAGATTCATTCCGCTTTCCATGACCTCCACTCTATCTGAGTTCATGCATTTTGCCATACACATCTTGTATTTCTTTTCTTCAGTCATTTTAAAGTTTTTCTATGCAGGCATTTATTGTTTTGGGCTGAAGTTTACTGTTTCAGTCAGTTCTTTGACACAGTCCTTTTGTTGTTGTTCCTTCCAACTTGTAGTGCTCCAAAATATGCATATATGCTCTTCACACCTATACCAAAATTATGACATGTGCATGATGTCATCTTTACTGCTGCATAGAACTCCATTGTGTAGATGTACCACATTTTCTCTATCCACTCCTTGGTTGAGGGGCACTTCGGTTGGTTCCAGCTCATCGCTGTTGTGGAGAGAGCTGCAGTAAACATAGAGGTGTATGTATCTTTGTGGTAGGATGAGTCTTCTGAGTATATACCCAGGAGTGGTATAATTGGGTCAGGTGGTAAACTCATTTCGAGTCTTTTTTTTGGGGGGGGGGTATTTTTGAGACAGGGTCTCTCTTTAGTCCCAGCTGGCCTGATGCTTGCTCTGTAGACCAGGCTGGACTTGAACTCACAGAGATCCACCTGCCTCTGTCTCCAGAATGCTGGGGTTAAAGCCACATGCCACCATGCCTGGCTACATTATGAGTCTTTTAAGGGTTCTCCACACTGCTTTCCATAGTGGTTGTATGAGTTTACATTCCCACCAGTAGTGGATGAGTATTCCCCTTTCCCCACAGCCTCTTCAGCATTTGGTGTCTTTTGTTTTCTTGATCTTATCCAGTCTTATCAGAGTGAGATGATATCTTAAAGTGGTTTTAATTTGCATTTCCTTAATTATTAGCAACTTTGAACACTTTTTAAGATGTTTCTCTGTCATCATTACTTCCTCACTTGTGAAGTCTCTGTTCAGCTCTTTACTCCATCTCTTGTGTGGGTCATTTGTTTTCTTCTTTGTTTTTTGAGTAGTTTATATATTTTGGATGTTAATGCTCTGTCAGATGTATCATTAGTGAAAGTTTCCTCCCATACTGTGGGTTTTCTACTTCATTGACTGTTTCTTTTGCTGTACAGAAGCTTTTGAGTTTAATGAGTCCCATTTGTCAATTGTTGACCTTATTTCCTGTACAGCTGCTGTTGGACTTAGAAAGTCTTTTCCTATACCTATGTCTTGTACGTTGCTGCCAATGTTTTCTTCTATCACCTTCAGAGTTTCGGGTTTCACATTGAGGTCTTTGATCCATTTGGAGTTGATTTTTGTAGGGCAAGAGGTAGGGTTTGATTTTATTCTCCTACAAATGGTGATCCAGTTTTGCCAGCACCATTTGCTGAAGATGTTGTCTTTCCTCTATTGAGTCTTTTTGGCCCCCTTGTCAAATATGAGGTGGCTGAAATTGTATGTTCTCAAGTTTGGATCTTTAGACAGGTCTGTTTTTGTGCCAGTACCAGGCTGTTTTTTAATTATTTATTTATTTATTTTTAATTTAATTAATTAATTAATTTATTTATTTATTTATTTTGGTGTTTGGCGTTTTCGATACAGGGTCTCCCTGTAGTCCCAGCTGTCCTGGAACTCACTCTGTAGACCAGGCTGGCCTAGAACTCACAAAGATCCGCCTGCCTCTGCCTCCCGAGTACTAGGATTAAAGGCGTGCGCCACCACGCCCGGCAACAAAAGCATGTTTTTAAGGGCTGGGGAAATACCTCCATCACTAAAGTCTTTGCTGCGTAAAGCATGAAGAACACATACGCACAAAAAAAATAAAATAAAATAAAATACCTGGGAAACTTAACCAAAGACATCAAAGATCTCTACAAAAAAAATGTTTTAAAACCTGAAGAAGGATATTGAAGAAGACATCAAAAGATAGAAAGACCTCCCATGTTTCAGGGATTAGAAAAATTAATATACTAAAAATGTCCATTCTGCTGGGTGGGGTAGTGCACGCCTTAATACCAGCACTCCAGGGGCCAGAGGCAAGCAGATCTTTGTGAGCTCAAGGCCAGCCTGGTCTACACAGTGAGTTCCAGGACAGCTGGAGATACAAGAACCCTGTCTCAAAAAGTCAAAAAGAAAAAAAAACAGTCTATAAGTCCTTTCTATCCAAATATACAGATTCAATGCAATCCCAATTAAAATCCCCATGAGTTTCTTCATAGACTTGTAATTCACATGGAAAAACAAAAGACTCCAATAGCCAAAGCAATCCTGAGCTGAAACGTCCAATATAGGGGAGAATCTCCACATCAGACTTCAAAGTATATTACAGGGCTATAGTCATCACCCTCCTCTGACCTCCGAGGCATTGCACGACATGGGTGCACGACCTGCATGCAGACAATACATTCATACACATACAGAAATAAATAAAATTAAACAAAAAAAAAAAAAAAAAAACAGGAGACCCTGTATCGAAAACGCCAAACACCAAAAATAAATAAATAAATAAATTAATTAATATTAAATTTAAAAATAAATATAATAAATAATTAAAAACAGCCTGGTACTGGCACAAAAACAGACCTGTCTAAAGATCCAAACTTTGAGAACATACAATTTCAGCCACCTCATATTTGACAAGGGGGCCAAAAAGACTCAATAGAGGAAGGACAACATCTTCAGCAAATGGTGCTGGCAAAACTGGATCACCATTTGTGGAGAATAATCAAACCCACCTCTTGCCCTACAAAAATCAACTCCAAATGGATCAAAGACCCAATGTGAAACCCAAACTCTGAAGGTGATAGAAGAAAACATTGGCAGCAACTACAAGACATAGGTATAGGAAAGACTTTCTAAGTCCAACAGCAGCCTACAGGAAATAAGGTCAACAATTGACAATGGGCTCATCACTCAAAAGCTTCTGTACAGACAAAGAAACAGTCAATGAAGTAGAAAACCCACAGTATGGGAGGAAACTTTCACTAAAGATACATCGACAGAGCATTAACATCCAAAATTATAACTACTCAAAAAAACAAAGAAGAAACAAAATGACCCACACAAGAGATGGAGTAAAGAGCTGAACAGAGACTTCCACAAGTGAGGAAAGTAAGATGACAGAGAAACATCTTAAAAAGTGTTCAAAGTTGCTAATAATTAAGGAAATGCAAATTAAAACCACTTTAAGATATCATCTCACTCTGATAAGACTGGATAAGATCAAAAAACAAAAGACACCAAATGCTGAAGAGGGTGTGGGGAAAGGGGAAATCATCCACTACTGGTGGGAATGTAAACTCACAACCACTATGGAAAGCAGTGTGGAGAACCCTTAAAAGACTCAAAGTAGCCAGGCAGGTGGGCATGTGGCTTTAACCCCAGCATTCTAGGAGACAGAGGCAGGTGGACTCTGGGAGTTCAAGTCCAGCCTGGGGTACAGAGCAAGCTCAGGCCAGCTGGGACAAAGAAACCCTGTCTCAAAAATACCCCCCCCCCAAAAAAAAGACTCGAAATGAGTTTACCACCTGACCCAATTATACCATCCTGGATATACTCAGAAGACTCATCCTACCACAAAGATACTACACCCTCTATGTTTACTGCAGCTCTCTCCACAACAGCGATGAGCTGGAACCAACCGAAGTGCCCCTCAACCAAGGAGTGGATAGAGAAAATGTGGTACATCTACACAATGGAGTCTATGCAGCAGTAAAGATGACATCATGCACATGTCATAATTTTGGTATAGTGTGAGAGCATATATGCATATTTTGGAGCACTACAAGTTGGAAGGAACAACAACAAAAGGACTGTGTCAAAGAACGACTGAAACAGTAAACTTCAGCCCAAAACAATAAATGCCTGCATAGAAAAACTTTAAAATGACTGAAGAAAAGAAATACAAGATGTGTTGGCAAAATGCATGAACTCAGATAGAGTGGAGGTCATGGAAAGCGGAATGAATCTAAATTGGACTGAGAAGTGTTGTATCAATTGCACAGACTTCATTAAAAAAAATTTTTTTTAAGTTTAAAAAAATTCCTCTTTTCTTTCTAGCAACTATCCTAAGTGGAAACTCATATCCTAACTATTAAAAAGAAGATACCTGAGTCCAGACATCATGGCCAAATGCACAGAAGGAGAAACCTAGTGAATGGATACTTTGAAACCCCCTGTCAAGAAATTTTAATGGACTTTTGAGTTGGACATTGGAATTCCCCATTCTTACTTCTGGTCCCCTGCCTAGATCATGTACCTAAACTACTCCTGAATTCATTTTGCCTTCACAGCAGCAATCAAGGGCTTTTTCTTCCCCTTTTTTCCCCACTATAGTTATGCTTGGGGGTCTTTGAGATTGACCCTCTGAATGGGGGATACCCAGTTGCTATGCCCAACAACCCTTTTCAGATTTCCTTCTGGTGATTGGGGTGACCCTTTTCAAGAGGGTAAAATAAGTAAACAGGAGCTAGAAATTCATTGGGCACTTTAGGATGAGACCTCCCCAAATTAACCAGACTCTTCTCAGCTGAGAACTCAAGGTTCCTGGACTAGCCAGTAAACACATATCCTTCTGGTAGCCCTGAAAGAGCGGAAAATAAGAAAGAAGGGGAAAAAAAGAAGCACATATCAAGCCCCACCCATTGATTATTTCACCAGAATAAGAAAATGGAACCCCCACTTTTTTGTTATTGTTGCTTTGTTCTGTTATTGTCATTTTGTATTNTAGTCCCAGCTGTCCTGGAACTCACTCTGTAGACCAGGCTGGCCTAGAACTCACAAAGATCCGCCTGCCTCTGCCTCCTGAGTGCTAGGATTAAAGGCGTGAGCCACCACGCCCGGCATTTTTTTTTTTTTTGGTGTAATTTTATTTATTTCTGTATGTGTATGAATGTATTGTCTGCATGCAGGTCTGTGCACCCATGTCGTGCAATGCCTCGGAGGTCAGAGGAGGGTGATGACTATAGCCCTGTAATATACTTTGAAGTCTGATGTGGAGATTCTCCCCTATATTGGACGTTTCAAGCTCAGGATTGCTTTGGCTATTTGGAGTCTTTTGTTTTTCCATGTGAATTACAAGTCTATGAAGAAACTCATGGGGATTTTAATTGGGATTGCATTGAATCTGTATATTTGGATAGAAAGGACTTATAGACTGTTTTTTTTTTCTTTTTGACTTTTTGAGACAGGGTCTCCTTGTATCTCCAGCTGTCCTGGAACTCACTGTGTAGACCAGGCTGGCCTTGAGCTCACAAAGATCTGCTTGCCTCTGGCCCCTGAGTGCTGGTATTAAAGGCGTGCACTACCACACCCAGCAGAATGGACATTTTTAGTATATTAATTTTTCTAATCCATGAACATGGGAGGTCTTTCTATCTTTTGATGTCTTCTTCAATATCCTTCTTCAGGGGTTTAAAACATTTTTTTTGTAGAGATCTTTGATGTCTTTGGTTAAGTTTTTCCCAGGTATTTTATTTTATTTTATTTTATTTTATTTTTTGTGGCTATTGTCAGTGGGAAGTCTTCTTATATTCCTTCTCCAGTTGCTTGTTGTTGTAAAGAAAGGCTACTGATTTTCCTAGGTTAATTGTATCTTGCCAGTTTACCAAAACTCTTAATCATTTCTAGGAGTTTTCTGGTGGAATTTTTAGCATCCCTTAGGTAAACAATCATATCACCTGCAAAGAGGGATAGTTTGACTTCCTCTTTTCCAATTAGTACTCCTTTAATTTCCCTGAGAGAGGAAATTTTATTATTGAGCATTAATTAACAATAGTGGACTTGTCCTTTGGTGTCGGGTGACCCTAACTCTGTTAATCAAGGCCAAGATCTAAGTTTTTTTCCTGTTTAACATAATTTTATATAACTTTACGCCCAATATGTGGAGGCACAATTTTTCAGGCTTTAAAATATATTGACTATCTTTTAGTTATACTTTCTTTTTTTTTTTTTTTTTGGTCTTTTTTGAGACAGGGTCTTCCTGTAGTCCCAGCTATCCTGGAACTCACTCTGTTAGACCAGGCTGGCCTTGAACTCACAAAGATCCTTCTGCCTCTGCCTCCCGAGTGCTAGTATTAAAGGCATGTTTCTATATCTTTTGTAATTTCAGTCTGCAATTTATCATTTTCTTTCAATTTATCCCTGTCTTTTAGAACCCTGACTTCCTTGTTTTTAAGCTTCTTAAATTCCCTCAACTGCTTAATTTCTCTAATCATATTCATAATTGTTCTTTTGAGATCTGTATCCTGAGTTTTATCCAAGGAGTCATCATTAGCGTGTAGTTGAATAGGGATATTAGTGTTTGGTATAGATCCACCCGAGTCGTTCTTTCATTGAACGTTAAGGCATTTGGGTAGCTTCTGTTGGGAGTGGTTCTAATGTGAAACTTAGGTGTTTATTGAGCTTACACTGATGTTGGATATATTCTTTAGGTGTTTGTTGACTTCTTAATTGATGTACAGGTGTGGATACTTTAGGCTCCAAAATCTCAGCTCTATCCTAACACTGTACAGACCAACAACCCTCACCAACCAACAAACAGTTTGCCCAATGGACTAAGCCACACAACACCCAAGCTGCCCAAACCCCTCAGGTCTGTGAAACCAGGACACCAATGGCCCCAGGCTCTCTGGGTCCTGTGGGCTGGAAACTCACCATGCTTCTGTTGCAATGCAGCTGGAGTCCCCCACATCCAAGTGGGGTGAACCCCAATCACCCACCTGGTGATATGTACTCACAGCACCACTATACTCCACACTTAAACTACCATCTGTTCCTCCAGGGCCAGGCACCAAGGTCTGTTCCTGGGTTCAGTAGGAGAAAGGCTCAGCCAACACTGGGGCTATTCCTGTTGTCTCCTGATGCCCTTGGGTGATGTCTATATTGCCAGAATGTAGTCCCTAAGGATCTAAATGCCCTCAGACCACCTCTGATGCTTCCCAATGCTCTTGGGGTCCCCTAAGTCCTCCCCAGCTTTGCTGTTAGCTGCTCAAAATGCACCTGCTGCCTTGGGAGCTACCATCTTGGAAAAGTCAGAAGCAGTTTCTTTTGTAAAATTGTGTGCCAGTCTATTCCTAATAGCTTCTAGAGAGCCTCTTTTTTGGTGTCTGGGACAGTGGAAGATGGCCATTTGGCTTAGGAGCCCAGGTTCCAGCCAGTACACCTAAAATCTCAGTTTTATTTTTAATGTCTTTTCCTTCTGCTGTCAGGAGACCCCTTTCCTGGTAGATGGTACCATGTACATGAGCTGTGGCAAATGAGTATCTACTATATGTATATAAGTCCACAGTATTTCCTTCTAATTTTAGTGCATGAGTAAATGTAATGAGTTCTACCTTTTGAGCTGAAGTTCCTGGTGGAATTTTTATTGCTTTTCATGCTACTGGGGTCATTGGATATTGCCACACTGGTACTGGAGTTACCTGAATTTTGAGTTCCACTATTATAAGGGGTAAATGGGCTGCCAGTTCTGCTACATTGGTTTCTGCCCATACTGTGGGAAATTTGTTTGGCAATTTCTGTAAAAGATTTAGATTTTTCTCCAGAGGAGGGTGAATTAATAATAGGTGTTCTTCCCCTAGTGGAACTGTTAAAATAGACATCCCCAGTTGGCTTGGGTGTTTTCAAGTCTGTTTTTTCTCTTCAAAATGGATTTTTGATTTTTAAATTTATGGAGTAGGTCTCTTCCCAGTAATGGATAGGGACAGTAAGGCATAACTAGGAAAGAGTGAGTAGCTGCTCCATTTCCTAGATCAACCTTCTGTAGTCCAAGAGGAAATTTGGGAACCACAACTCATCCCTGTTGTCTATTAGGAAATTGATTGGGTGTCCTTCCACTTTCAGAGTTGGGGCTCAGTGAAGGAAGTAGAGCCCTGACCCCATCATTCAGTTCCAACCTGACACATTGCTGGGGATTTTCCCATTCTGGGCATTCATTCTTCCAATGGCCAATTTCCTTACAAATAGGCACATTGGTTCCTCTTTAGAGGTAGCCTCTTTTCAGATCCTGGTTTTCCTTGTTTCCTTCTGTCTCTGGAAAAACTTGGTTTTCCTGCAGCTTCTTTAAAGGCTGCCCTTGACCCACCCACAATGTGGCACCTTGTCATGGTCTGGGTCCTGGATTGAATAAGGAGAAAGGTTGCTGAGTCCTAGCGTGGTGTCTTCTGACAGCTCCTTCAAATGCCCAACTCTGTGACTTCTCTGCCCTGATGGACTAAAGCCTGGAACCGTCTATCAAGTTGACAACCGAAGCTATCCAGCACAGTTGATGACAAAGAACTGATGGTACTGTGCCAAAGATATTGATGCAGCCTCAGTACTGAGAAACCCTTGTTCCCCACCATTCCCCAGCCTCTCCAGTGCCTGCTGGTCCAGTTCTTCACTCCTGAATCTGCAGGGCTGCATTACAAGACTCTATACTTGCCTCACCCCAGGGAAAACCCACACCTGTCTCCCCTACCAGGTCCTTCTGGAGCTGCGGAGGGCCAGGGCTCCCTTGAAGGCTGCCTCCACAGAGGTTTTTCTTTGGGTTGAAATGTCTCTGATTTTATCTGCCTCAGTCATTTGAGTCAGAGATGGACTGCCACTTTCTGCATCTACTGACTATGAACAAAGAAAGCACAGGAATACAGGAGTGCAGAAAGTATTTTAAAATGCTCTTGAGGAAACTCACTCAACTTCCTGATAGATGTACACTGAAAACTGGACATTATAACATTAATTTTATTAGCTCTCTGGGAGTGAGCTACATGATGTGCACTGAGGATTACCCAACTGTTCTCACCTTCTCTTTCCTGGATGCACTTCAGAAGGAGTTCATTACTACCTATAACATGATGAAGACAAACACTGCTGTCAGACCATACTGTTTCATTGAATTTGATAACTTCATTCAGAGGACCAAGCAGCGATATAATAATCCCAGGTCTCTTTTGACAAAAATAAATCTGTCTGACATGCAGATGGAAATCAAACTGAGGCCCCCTTACCAAATCCCAGTGTGTGAACTAGGACCAGCCAACGGAGTCACATCTGCATTTTTCTGTTGACTGTAAAGGTGCTGGTGAGATTTCTTCTGCCCATCAGTGACTGGAACCAGCAACTCTGTCAGGGATTGTGGCATTTATTCTTAGTATTTTATGTGGAGCTCTGAATTTGATTCGAGGCTTTCATGGCATAGAAAGCCTCCTGCAGAGAGATGCTGAGGACTTTAATTACATCACTGCATTTTTTCTTGGAATGGCAGCCTACCTTTAGCAGTGTTATTTACTACACCAAGTGGCACAATGTCAAATCATTTTTGACTTTTGGCTTAGTCTGTCTATGCAACATGTATCTATATGAACTGTGCAATGTCTGGCAGCTTTTCTTTCACATGATGGTGGGGGCATTTGTTGCACTGCAGATCTGGCTGAGGCAAGCTCAAGGCAAGGCTCCAGATTATGACGTCTGACATTGCCCTTCAGATGCATTGCCTTGGCTTCAGGGGGAAAAGGAGGAGACATATTTTAACTGTCACTGTGATGAAGAGACCAGTCACCACAATGAGAAGCTCTGCTTGCTTTCTCCCCAACCTCCCCTTTCTGTTTTTACAAATCAGCATGTCATGCCCATGAGCAGGTAAGACCTGCTAAGAAAAGTCCTCTCAGAAGAATCTGGGCAGTGGAATATCAGGGCGTTCTCAGTGGATGAAGAGTTAGGTGTTCACTGGAATGCCTGGCAGGCAACCTGAATCTTCACCAGACAGCTCAACCACAATGTAGGCATGGAACAAACATGCTCTGAGGACCAAGCAAGAACTCTACAGCCTGAGTTTGCCTTTGTGATGCATCAGTATAGAGAAAGTAAAAAACATGCTGCAGGAATTTGAAAGTTTGCTCTAAATAGTGACTGTACTAAATAGCAGATGATCTGCATATATGTAGTACCAGGAGCTTATGAAGTCCAGAGTGATGTGAAATTGATTCTTGTACTTTTCTGTTTCTGCCAAGTTCTAAGTCTGAAAACCACCTGGTGTGTGTGAAAGCTGTGATGACTGCATCTGTGGAGTATCAAATGCTTGACAGCACAGTGACATGTGTTTCCTTTCTAGACTGTGTTATCATTTCTTTTTAAATCTCTTAAAAATACAAGATTTATGGGCTGGAGAGATGGCCTAGCGGTTAAGAGCGCCGACTGCTCTTACAGAGGACCCAGGTTCGATCCCCAGCACCCACATGGCGGCTGAGAACCGTCTGAAGCTCCAATTCCAGGAGAACTCCAGTTCCAGGGGAATCCGAGACCCTCTTCTGAACTCCGCGGCGTTGCACGACACGGGTGCACAGACCTGCATGCAGACAGTACATTCATACACATACAGAAATAAATAAAAAAAAAAAAAAAAGAATTAAAAAAAAATTAAATAAAAATACAAGATTTATTTAACTACTGTGGAACCCCAGACTCTTATCATTGGGGTACTATATATGCTAGTATTTTTTTTAATAAAGGCTGCCATCATTACCTTAGCCATTTTCTTAACCAGTTTTCTCTTCTGGGCTATCCCTGTTGTTATATAACTTAGAAGCAATCTCTACTAGCTCTGATATTAATTTTCCTTCAAATCCATTTATCTTCTGTATATTGTTCCTTACCTCTGGAGTTGACTGAGTCACAGCTATATTAATAGCCCTCCAGTCCTCTGGTGCCTGTGGGTCTATAGGGGTGTATGTTCTATAGGCCTTTTGAGGTGTTCCAGGAAAGTGGGAGGTGAATCATCAGTTCCCTGAACCAAGCTGCTTGCTTTAGATAATAAATTTGTAGGCTACCTTGTGGCTCCCTAGAAACCCCCCAAAACAGTCCATGATAGATGTTGAGAGACTTCATACTGTGATTGCTGTTTGGATCCCATGCTGGCCTCTGGGAAGGGAATACACCTCAATCCAGGCCAGTTCCTCAGCAGTTATCCCATCTGGGCCCAGAAAGAGCTTTTGAGCTTCCGGTTTAATTTTCTCCCTTTCCTCAGAAGTAAAATGAGTCTGTAGCAGTTGTTGATAGTCATCCCACATGGGCTGATGGTAAATAAAACTGTTTACAACTGAGAAATTAACCCTTGGGGTTTTCTGAAAAAGAGAGATTCTGGTTTGCGGGTATAACCGAGCTTTGGCATGTATGTGCTAACATTTCAGTCAGCATGCTTCAGAGTCATGAGCAAAAATCATAAGTCCTCTCCGTTTACAAGCTGCCAGTTATGATGACATGTGACATGACATGATGGAGGTCTAGGATTGGCCACTAGGAGGTGATGGCATGTTGTCTGTCCCAAACCTATACAAGCTTCTTATCCTGTAAGCATATATAATAAAGAGACTTTCTGGGGCTGGAGAGATCGCCTAGTGGTTAAGAGCGCTGATCGCTCTTACAGAGGACCTGGGTTCGATCCCCAGCACCCACATGGCAGCCAAGAACTGTCTGAAACTCCAATTCCAGGAGAACTCCAGTTCCAGGGGAATCCGATACCCTCTTCTGACCTCCGTGGCATTGCACGACACGGGTGCACAAACTTGCATGCAGACAGTACATTCATACACATACATAAATAAATAAAATTAATTTAAAAATTTAAATAAAGGGAATTTCTACAAGTTTTGCCACCTGACGAGACTGGGTTATTATTGCACTTATGTTTTCCTTAGCCAGATTTATCATGGAGCTGTTAATCTTATAGCTAACTTTTCAGCTTGTCTGGCCATGAGAGCCAGCAACTCCGTGGCTAATTGGGTGGTCATGAAGGCTAAGAGCCTCTGTACACAGGTTTGGCCATGCATGGGGACCATGGAGGCCAACAGCTTCAGGCTGGTTTTTGGTTGTGGGGTTATCAACTCTTCAGCTGAGTGTTTGGCTATGAAGCCATCAGCTTTGCAGTCATGTGTTGGCTGTATGAGACTACCAGTCCTGTAGCCATGGAGCCATCAGTTCCTGCACAGGTTTGGCTATGAGGTCATCAACCTTATGACTGGCCAGGGGGCCAGCACCCTCCTTGACAGGAGGAACTTAGGATATCTGGCACCTGTATGTGAAACATACAACTGTTTGGTGAGTTCAAACCCCTGGGATGGGAAGTCTTGCCTGCTTTTCTTAAGGGGCCTCTCTTTTAGTCTGAGCAACTCTGGGATGTTGTCTTCCAATGTGCCCTCTGGCTTCCTGCTAGTAATCTTTTTTAATTTGTTAAAATTCACCTGGGAAAGCTCCCAGCCCAGGAATAAAGTTTGCACAGAATTTAAATTGTAACATTATACAAATCCAGATCTTATACTGTAAATTTATTCAAATCTTCCAGGCAGTGCAAACCACAGGCCTGACTGCAGCCAGCTAAATTGTGTCCCAGCACTCCAGCAAAACCGGTTTGGCTGCCACAGCCTAATCTTAAACCAAAGAAGAAAAAAAAAAATGGTTAACGATATTCTTTTCCTCCAGTTTTTCAGAGTAAAACAAATATTTAAATTCCTCTACCTTGCTACAGTGAAACAGTAAAGTAGCTAAGCCCTGGCTACTTAAGTCTTTCTAAGGCTAATTAAGGCTTTCCACACCTTCCTTAGATTGCCGGAAGACCCAGAAACCAACCACTTAACATTTCTAACAAGAATTGTACCTGGGAATAAAAAAAATCCAGAAAATTTAGATTTGCTCTTATGCAGTATATCAGGGTCTAACTTAATTGATTAGTGTTCTAAGAGGTAAAAAAAGTTACTGTAGGCATTCTGTGATGTGAGTCCCACAGGACTTAAATCCTAATGGGAGACATCACAGCCACATGATTTGGCTGTTTGCTTAAACATTAGCATTTCCAAAATAACAGTGACCTGTATGATCTTATCATCAACTTAATGCAATCATAAGCATTTAATCAAATATTCTAACCTTCTTGCAATTTGTTTTGGTTTTCATCTTAGATTCTTAATGAGATTATAAAAGGACAAAAGAATCTAACACAATCTTTAGTTCCCTGTAACTAATGTAATGCATTTTTATGTGAAATTGAAAAAGGTAATATTAAATCTATATTTTAACAAAGTTTTATCATTGTTTTGACCTGTTTTGAGAGAGAATTAGTTTACATTTTAGTTTCTTGAATGGTATAGCTACTGGATTTTAAAGTTGACTGTTTGACCCATAATATATGAAGAAATTGAAGATGTAATAAGAAACCTCCCAACAACAACAACAACAACAACAACAACAAAAGCCCAGGCCCAGATGGTTTCAAGGCAGAATTCTATAAAACATTTCAAAAAGAACTACAACCATTATTACTCAAATTGTTTAGAAGGATACAAACAGAGGGAATTCTCCTAAATTCCTTCTATGAAGCCAGCATCACTCTAATACCCAAACCAGGCAAAGATACAACCAAAAAGGAGAACTATAGACCAATCTCATTAATGAACACAGAAGCAAAAATTCTAAACAAAATACTTGCAAATCGTATACAGACCCACATCAAGAAGATCATCTATCATGACCAAGTTGGATTCATACCAGAGATGCAGGGATGGTTCAATATACAAAAATCAATAAATATCATCAAACATATAAATGGACTGAAAGACAAAAAACACATGATCATCTCAATTGATGCAGAAAAAGCCTTTGACAAAATCCAACATCCCTTCATGCTTAAAGTCCTAGAGGGAATTAGAATGGAGGGATCATTCCTCAATTTAATCAAAGCCATATACAGGAAACCCACAGCCAATATCATCCTAAATGGGGAAATGACAGAAACATTCCCTTTAAAGGTAGGAACTCGTCAAGGCTGCCCCTGTCACCACTCCTCTTTAATACAGTGCTTGAAACTCTTGCTAGGGCAATAAGGGAAGAAAAGGAAATTAAAGGAGTACTAATTGGAAAAGAGGAAGTCAAGCTATCCCTACTTGCTGATGAAATGTGTTTACTTAAGGAATGCTAAAAACTCCACGAGAAAACTCCTAGAAACGATCAGTAAAGTGGCAGGATACAAAATTAACCTAGAAAAATCAGTAGCCTTTCTTTACAGCAACAACAAGCAAATGGAGAAGGAATTCAAGGAGATCTTCCTTCTCACAATAGCCTCAAAAACAATAAATACCTAGGAACAAACCTAACCAAAGATACCAGAGATCTCTACAACAAAAATTTTAAACCCCTGAAACAGGAAATTGTCAAAGACATCAGAAGATGAAAACCTCCCATGCTCATGGATTGGGAAAATTAACAGTAAAAATGTCAATTCTACCCAAACTCTTGTATAGATTTAATGCAATCCCAATTAATATACCCCAGAATTTCTTCACAGGCTTGGAAAAAAAGTCCTTAATTTCATTTGGAAAAACAAAAGACTCTGAATAGCCAAAGCAACCCCGAGCGAAAAGAGCAATACAGGGGTATCTCTATACCAGACTTCAACTATACTACAGGGCTATAGTCATAAAAACAGCTTGGTATTGGCACAAAAACAGACCTGTTGAGCAATGGAACAAAATTGAAGATCCAAACTTGAGCACCTACAATTTCAGCCATCCTGTATTTGACAAGGGGGGCAAGAAGACATAATGGAGGAAGGACAGCATCTTCAGTAAGTGGTATAGGCAAAACTGGATCACCACTCGTAGAAGAATGAAATTAAACCCCTATCTCTTACCCTGTATAAAAGTCAACTCCAGAAGGATTGAAGACCTCGACGTGAAACCCAATATTCTGAAGGCGATAGAAGAAAAAGTTGGCAGCAGACTACAAGATATAGGCGTAGGAAAAGACCTCCTATATCAGACAGCAGCTGCACAAGAATTAAGGTTGACAATTGACAAATGGGACCTCATTAAACTCAAAAGCTTATGTACATCAAAAGAAACAATCAAGGAAGTGAAGAGAAAACCCAGAGTGGGAGGAAACCTTCACTCCAGATACATCTGACAAAACATTGATTTCCAGAATATATAAACTACTCAGAAAACAAAGAAGAAAGAAAACAAATAACCCAATCAAAAGACAGAGCAAATAGCTGAACAGAGACTTCACAAGTGAGGAATTAGAGATGGCTGAGAAACATCTTAAAAAGTGTTCAATGTTGCTAATAATTAAGGAAATGAAAATCAAAACCACTTTAAGATATCATCTTACTCAAATAAGACTGGCTAGGATCAAGGAAACAAATGATACCAAGTACTGGATAGGATATAGGGAAAGGGGAACACTCATCCATTGCTGGTTGGAATGTAAACTTGTACAGCCACTATGGAAAGCAGTGTGGAGAACCCTTGGAAGACTTAGAATGAACTTGCCACCTGACCCAGCCATACCACTCCTGGGTATGTACCTACAAGATTCATATTACCACAGAGATACATGCACAGCCATGTTTATTTCATCTCTCTTCACAATAGAAAGAAGCCGTAACCAACCCAAATTTCCCTCAACTGATTAATGGATAGAGAAAATGTGGTACGTCTACACAATGGAGTTCTATGCAGTGGTAAGAAAAGATGACATCATTAACTTTGCAGGTAAATGGCTGGAGCTAGAAGATATCATGTCGAGTGAAGTAACACAGTCCCAGAAAAACAAACGATGAATAGTATCCCTCATCTGTGGAGCTAGCACCAATTAACTAATTTTATTGCAAATTGAGCAAGGTCAGTGTGATCTGAAAACACACCTGTTCTCTTATATTGTAGAATCCCTTAAAAAATAAACAAAGAAAAAAATATTAAAAAAAGTTGACTGTTTTAGATTTCAACTTTGTTTACATAACACCCATCTTTAAGGGATTATTTTAGATTTTGACATTTTTTATACGGTATATTTACTGGTTGCTAAAAGAAACTTTTTCAAACTCTCACATTGTTTTATGCAATGGTTATAGCGAGTCCTATTTTCGCTATCCTTCAAAATTTAATTCATGTCTTTAAAATTTTTCTTATAATATCATGTTCTTGTATGTTTCCAGGTTTTAAGCTCTAATATATTTCCATGCAAAGATATTTCATGTGTTACTTTGTCTTGAGATGATTTTAAGCTGTGGCCACTAAAGCTTTTTCTTAATTTTTGTGCATGAGAACCATAGGTTTAAATATCATGCCTAATCAAATTACACATATTTTTCTTTATAGACCCTGGTACCCTAAACATCTTTAAGTAAATATATAAGCATAGTTTTAGCTACCAGTCCTAGGCAATAAAAATTATTGTGATCTTTTAATCTTACCACACCTTGAAAGCTTTGTTCAACAGTAAACTGTAATGTGTTCCTGAACATGCTGTGGCTAAACCTTCAAAAGTCTTTAATAAACAGAATCAGATGGTCCACACATTTAATTACAGCCCTTGAAAAACAGAAAGGAGCAGTTCCTATGACACAAGGCCAGTTAGCAACTAAAGCCAGAAATCTTGGTCTGATTTGGATGGAGATTTTTGAAACTTGGGAATTCTCAGGCATGCTGGGATGTCAGGACCAGGGATAGAGGAAGACAGTTTAAGACTGCTTTTGGGAACTGCTTTCTGTTTCTCCTTGGGTATTAAACAATAATGTAATTCCCTCCTCACAGGTGGTCTCACATTCTGTTACCCTTAACACTGTATGTGTGTGTGTGTGTGTGTGTGTGTGTATGTGCGCGCACGCTTGTTTTAATCCCTCATGACTTTCTAGGTTCCTATGTACTAAAGTGTTAACTACATACTGCTGTGGTTAAATCAAAATGATAAAAAGATTTACTTCATGGTTTTGGTATTGCCAGTTTTTTTTTTTTTAATTTATTTCTGTATGTGTATGAATGTACTGTCTGCATGCAGGTTTGTGCACCCGTGTCGTGCAATGCCGCGGAGGTCAGAAGAGGGTGTCGGATTCCCCTGGAACTGGAGTTCTCCTGGAATTGGAGTTTCAGACGGTTCTCAGCCGCCATGTCGGTGCTGGGGATCGAACCTGGGTCCTCTGTAAGAGCGGTTGGCACTCTTAACCGCTAGGCCATCTCTCCAGCCCGGTATTGCCAGTTTTTAATTGATATTGTGTAAATTATTGGTATGTAATCATACGCTGTTAGAGGTTACTGAGAAGCTGACTCTGGAGATGGTATTGACCCTCCCTCCCACTTCAGACTTAAGTCTCTTAAAACAATCAAACAACCTAAGAGTAAAGGCATTGTAAAGTTGAGAACAGCTAAGGGATAAACTAACTTCAGCAAAAGTTATTGTTATCTCATGGTATATAATGTCTATATTAAAAGTAACTGATGTGATCATGAATGTATAATATCAATTTAATGTTTTATTGAATACATATTTCCTCCCTTTTCTTACTATTTATACTCCTCAAAACCTGAAGCAAAGTTTTTGGTAATCTACTCTCTGATAAATAAATTGTCATGTAAGCTAAGACTGTTAAATTATAGTCAGTTTCCTGGTCCTTAAGTATATAAGTTCATTTTAAGTGTGATTTATTTCTGCATTTAGATATGTTTTATATGTAAGATATTTGACCATTAAATAGGACATCTTTGGAGTGAATGGACAGAACACTTTTGTGATACCCATCTAAAACTTCTTTAAACATTTGGAGAGAATTGTTCAAGACTTACAAGGATATCTCAAAGTTTATACTTTATAACAATATATTTAAAATAATTGTTCCATTTACATATATGGTAATAAATATTAAATAGTAAATTTTAATAACTGAGGGCAAATCTGTTAATAAATATTATTAGATATCATAGTATTAACTAAAATGTTCCTATGTAAAATTAAAATGACTGGCTGTTTCCAAAACAAAAAATAGTAACATGCTTATGCTAATTAGGGATACAGAATTGTTGACTTTTAATCCACTTCTGACTTGTACTAGATTCCCTATTATAGATTTGCGATTAAATGGACACAGATTTTTTTTATGTTTCTGTGTATTATGCAAATGTTACCTGTGACATTTCTTTTCTGATAACAAGATAATTTGGCTCAGGAGAACCTTGGTTTTACCTCCTTAAACTAGTAGTATGTGGTAACTGGGCTTGGGTATGTGTGGGCTAACATTTCAGCCAGCAAGCTTCAGAGTAATGAGCAAGGATCGTAAAACCTCTCTGTTTACGGCCCACAAATTGGGATTATATGATGGTATGGGGGTGTAGAATTGGCTTCTAGGATGTCACGTTGTCTGTCCCAAACCTATATAAGATGCAGGGATCTCTCTCTGTCCCAGCTCTGTCCCACGGGCAGGTCCTTGAGAGTTCCTCATGATGAGGATCAGGGAAAGATGGGTGCGCTATTCACCCCACAGCTTCCCTCCCCAAGAGACAATCAGACGCAACAGGGAGCCTAGTCAAGCTGGATCTCATTTATTGCCAGCACTACAGCAGTTTATAAAGGCACAAATCACAAAGAGATGTCCAGGGCGTGAAACCAGTGATCTTAAGGGTCAAGGCAGCACACAGGCTGCATTCCAAGCAGCTTAACGGCAACATGGGCTAATCACGAGCTGTCCAGGAGTAAGGAAATAGTTAAGGCCAATTAGAAAAATTTTAAAACAATTTTGACCATGCCTACCTTGCTTCTTTCAGGTGTCGTCTTTTCTAGGCTAGTCCTATTAATTTGTAAAGGCCCTTTAGTTCCCCCTTTTTGTTTTTGTAAGAGGTGGGCTATAAGGGCCCCATGCAGCAAACCCCATTAGGAGTACCTCACATGAGATGGCTACTACCGATGGGGTGTCAGCACCTCATGGGTCCCGAGCACCTTGGACAGTTACCATCGGGGCCTATGGGACATTTACACATGTGAGTTTTTGTTTGTGTTAGGCGCTTGGTCGTGTTGTTGCCTTAACGCCATTAGTTGTACCAAGACTATTTGCTTTCTTACAAAGGATACTATCTTGTTTAAGATGCTCAGCCCAAAGGTGAGGACAATTAACGACATGACTAGGGGGCCCAGGAGAGTGGTGATCAGCATAGTAATCCAAGGGGATTGGGCAAACCAGGTCTCAAACCATCCCGATTGTCCTCTCTCTCAAGTTTGCATTTAGCCAGGCGTCTCACCTTGGCATAGAGTCCTTGACAACCCTGGAGTGGTCAGAATAGAAACAGCACTCTTCTCCCAATGCAGCACATAGCTTCCCTTGTTGGAGGAAAAGGAGGTCTAATCCCGTCTGGTTTTGCAAGACTACTTTGGAGAGGGAGCTAAGGGATTTTTCAAAAAAACTGACGGAGGTTTCTGTTCTCTCAAGGTCTTCATCTATGGCTGCTCTCAACAACCTCATGCTAGAGTGCTGGGTGGCTAGGGATGCTATTCTTGTTTCTGCTCCAGCCACCTCTAAGCCAAATAGGGTGGCTATTGTGAGAGCGGTAAGGACTCTCTCTTTTCCCTATTTTGTAGCCCTCTGGTCCAATAACTATACATGTCTTCTTGGAATGGTAGAGGATTCGAGGTACAATAGAGAACGAGACACAATACTCCCTAGCCCTGTTAAAAACAGTAGTAGATAAGCAGGGAGTGAGTCCTGTCCCTGAACAAATCCACCATTCTCCCTCATTTGGTATTATCCATTTGCTGGCTGCCCAAGAGGAGGTATTTAGGCTATGACACAATTTCTGTAGGACCTTTGGGACTGTTCCCACACAGGTTCCCCTTTCTGTCACTTGTTGTAAGGTGAGACCTGTAACCTGGTCCCCCAGCAGCATTGGAAGGTATTTCTTTGCTCAGACACATTGAAGGTACCATTGGCACTGACCCCTTCATAAAAGGGGGGCTTAACATCATAACACAGCCAACATGGATTAGTGACATTGAGATTAGTAAGGTTAAGGGCCAGATAGGTAACTCCCACCAGTCTCCAAAGTGGCTCCCTACCACTAGCTTTCCTTAGCAAGACAGGTGAAGTCATCAGCTTGGAGGTGGGGCCACCAGTGCCAGGTTGAGGGGTCATTCTGGTTGGGTGACCCTTTTGCACTTTCTGAGATGGGGGCCTCAATCTGTGACCCTGTTGCACTTTCTGAGATGGGGGCCTCAATACCTGATTAGGGCCCACCACCTGTGATGTAGTATTAGGCAACTTTACCAGTAGTCTTAGGGTTATGATGGAGTCAGAGTGACATACATACTTGTAAAACACCAGACCACATACCTTTCCTTTTTGACATTCAACATGATCAGCCTCCTTTCCTTGATCAGTAAACCTGACCCGGACAAACTCTAGCTGATCCTTAGTACAGGGCCTGCCAGCATATAGGGGAAGCACGGCATATGGGTTTCCATTATTGACAAAGGCGAATTTTACCAGATCAGGCTTAGTCACCTTCCACCACCAGTCCTCATCACTGGAAGTCACACAATCCCATTTTTTTTTTTTTTGCAGTATAAATATAGTATCCCTCCACGTTGGTTTCCTTTCTGGTGTCAAGGCATGCATAGAAACCATAACTATGGGCTCTAGCAGGGCTGGTAGATTTATAATCAGGATTTATATCACTGAAACAAAAATGTAGGTCAGGCCACCAGGTATTAAACAGGGTCACCTGTTGAGTGGTATTAAAAGTTTTACCAGACTCTCCATCAGTCAGGTTGGTGGGCAGAGGTACCAGGAGAGGCTCCTATGTCTAGAGGACCCCCCCCCCAGTAGGAAAAGGAGAAAGAGTGTCCAGGGCTTTTTGCCATAGCCCCACAGGATCATTTTTCTTTCTAAGATGGATCAAGGCTCTGGGGACTCAGTCCTGGGAGGTAGTGTCGGCATGGCTGAGTTTCTCCACTAGGTCCTGGAGGATTATAATTATTATCACAAGGAGGATGGACACGATACCCGCTGCAGTGACAACTAGCACTGCCATCCAACCTGGTCTCAGTATCATCCTGCGGAAACACAAATAGGAATACCATCTCAAGGGTGTTTGTGCCTATGGATCTTGTTATGTCCTTGTCTGTTTCTTTTCCTTTTCTTTCCTCTTTTTCAGGTATTAGTCAGAAGCCTTCTGAGTCTATTGCACAGCCACCATTCCTTTTTTCTCTCCTTATTCATCTTCATGGGTGGCTTTGATTGGTCAGGGTCATCTTCCCCCTGACAACAGAATTTGAGATCTCTAGCAGGCACCCATACAGGGTTTGGATCTCCTATGAGGTAAACACAGCCAAATACTAGACCCAGAGTTAATAATGGATCCGGGCCTCTCCATTGCCCCATAAGGGAGTCTTTCCATTTTACCCGCACCTCTGGCCTTAGTTCCTGGCATCCCCAATGTTTTTGGAATCAGGACTCCAGTTGATTTTTTTGAAAATTAAGAATATTGAAGGTGAACAAGGCCATGCCTAATTGTTGATGGGAGGCTTATTCCCCCTTTTTGTTTTTGTAATTGAGCCTTTATATTTTGGTGATTACGTTCTACAATGGCCTGGCCTTGAGGGTTATAAGGGATTCCTGTGTTATGTTGGATTCCCCAGAGAGAAAAGAAGTCCTGTAGACTCTTACAAAGCATGGCCCATTATCAGTTTTGATTTGTTGGGGTAGTCCCAGATTAGTTAAACATTGGAGGAAATGTGACTGGGCATGTTTGGACTTTTCTCCTGTATAAGCTGTGGCCCAGCAGGCATGTGAGAATGTGACAATGGACACGAAAACATATTTAAGCTTTCCAAAGGGTGCATAATGAGTCACATGTGTTTGCCATAGTGAATTGGGCTTGAGTCCCCTGGGGTTTATCGCTGCTGTTGTAAATGTGGTACCTGCAGGAAAGGTTGACAGGACTTGCAAGTATGCACAATCTTTTTTAAATCTTTAAGAGGGACTTGGGGAAATCTCTTATGAAGTCCCCTCCAATTTATATGGGTGAGGTCATGTAAACCTTGAGACTCACTCAGGCCAGCTGACAGGACCTGGGCAGAGGCTGTTTTGTCTGCTTCTGTGTTACCCTGGGCTAGAAACCCAGGCAGACCTTGATGCCCTCTAAGGTGTTGCAGGTAGATAGGATTCTGTCTTTCTCTAAGAAATGTGTGAATCTGAATAATTAGGGGAGTAATGGGATATCCATCCAGCCAAATATAGAAGCCTAGAAGGCCAGGAAGAAGGTTGACCACATATAAACTGAGAACAAATTCATGGGTTTACTTACCTTGCCCAGCACCAGGGCCCTGGCCATAAGTTCATTAAACTGGGCTGAGCCTTCACAGGCATGTACATACCTTTGAGGTTTTTTATTGTTCCCAGTGTACACCACCACTGCAGCCCTGAGCTGCCCCCATCAGTAAATACATTATAAACTCCCATCAAAGGATCTTGAGAAAAGAGCCAGGGGGCATCCCAACTAAGGATATGGGAGGATGTCACCCATCTATGAGGGACATAATGACAATCCAAGTCTCCCAAGAATCCTTCCAAGGCCAGGGCCACCTGGTTGTAATTCCTGTGTACCCATTCAAAGTCCCTAAGCCAGGAGGGAACAATAATTTTATGAGGATCTCTACCATAAAGTCTCAGGGTGGCCTCTTGCCCCTTTTTGATTAAATCAGCTAATTTATCCATAGGCGTGTAAACCAGTGGCACCCCCACCCCCAGGGAGGCATGTACTCATTGGAGGGGTTTTCTGTCCTTTATGAGAACTGATGTCATTAAGGCCTCGCCAGGTAGGATCCATAACTCAAGATATTTACTAGGTGCATACTGGGTGAGTTGTGTCAATTTAGGGCTAGCTGGACCTCAAGTAGGATGTCAAGATCCTGAGGGGCAAGATGAATCATCTCCAAGGGCTGTTTGCCTACCAGCAGCTGAAACAAACATGCTAGGGTCTCAGTAGAGACAGGTATCCATGCCCTTAGCCAATTAATTTCCTCTAGTAGCCTTTGCAAATCAGTTAGTGTCAAGGACGAAGAGACCATGAGCCGGGGCTTTAGAGGGCTTATCCCATCCAATGAAGGTGCCCAATATCTTAAAGGGTGGTACAGTTTGCACCTTACCAGTAGACAGATGAAGTCCTCCATCATGAAGGCAATCCTGAGTGACTCTATGTAAGTTTGCCCAATAGCTGTAGATTAGGGGCCCCCAGAATTATATCATCCATGTCATTATATCATACACAGTGGCCTGTGGTGGCTGTCTCATGGGTCTCAAGAGGGCCTTGACATAGCCTTGACAAAAGGGTGGGCTGTTGGCTATGCCCTGGGGCAACACAGTCCATTCATATCTGTCTGAAGCATGATAGTTTAAGGAGGGAACAGAGAAGGCAAATTTTTCACAATCCTATGGCTGGAGGGGAATAGAGAAGAAACAATCTTTAATGTCTATAACCATGAGGAACAGATTGCATGGGATTGCAGGAATCCAAGTCAGGCCCCTTAAAGGTGTTCCCACTAGGGTCATTCTAGCATTGACCCTTCAGAGATACTGTAGCATTCTCCATTTGCCAGAAGACTTTTTTTTTATGACAAACACAGGAGTATTCCATGGGCTAGAGGATGGCCAGATATGTTCCAGCCATAGTTGCTCTTGTATTATTTCTTTTAAAGCCTCTAACTTGGCCTTAGGTAATGGCCACTGCTCCACCCAGACCAGTGGTCCAGGAGTCCACTGAATAGCAGGTACCTGGGAGGCAGTGACCTTTAGAATTGCGGGTGGACCTGAGGTATTTTGGAAAGGTCACCCCGGTAATTGGTTAAAGGGGAAAGCTCACCATCAGGAGGGGTCGGCATTTGATCACACTCCTCAGTATCTAGAGTGTCATCATAGAAGGCTCTATGGTCAGTAGTGATATGCGCCTGAGCCTCTCCAAGAATATCTTGTCCTAAGAGATTAGCAGACAGCCCGGGGACCACTAGGGGTTGCACCTCCTCCCAGGCCCCATCAGCATCCTGCCAGTAGAGTCAGTCTTTCATTTCTTCTGATCTGGTATTGCCCACCACCCCCAGGATTTGGGGGTCCCAGTATCAGGGTCCAGTTATGGGGAACCTCCTCCTTTCTGAAGACCATTCTATTGGCCCTGGTGTCAATCAGACAGTGGAACCTCTTTCTCTGTATAGTTATGTCCATTTTTGGGCTTAGCCCAGGAACTATAGGAACAGTCCAGTTGGCCACTGGGCCCCAAATTGGACTTGCATTCAAAAGGGAACACTGGCCCTGTTCCATCCGAGGAAGTTTCCACCTCCTTGAGGTAACAAGGCTGGAGGTTGCCCCATACCTAGTTCAAAGACTTCCCCTTTATATAAAACTTAGAATGACAGTACCTCTGCCAATGGTATCCCTTATGGCAGCGAGGGCAGGGAGTGTTTGGGGCCCTGCCTGAATTTCCCTGGTTCCCAGGATTAGGCACGGGCTACTTCCCTTTCTAGGACAGGTTCTCTTAAAATGTCCCATCTGGCCACACCCAAATCATGGGCCACCTCCTCCTCCAGTAATTCTGCCCGCCCAGCTTCCTCCGAACATGGTGGCAAAGGCTTGGGTCAAGACTGAGGTCACATCTTTGGAGGCAATTATCTGTGTTCTCGTAGATCTGTCTTTGAGGCCTGCACATGCCAATTTATGATCCCCTGTCATCCCCTCCCATACCAGAATTATAGCAAACTGCTTTTGCAACTGCCTGGGTGGGAGCTTGCATTGTAGGCTTTTCTCTATACTGTCTATGAACTCAGGGAGGGATTCAGTTGGTTTTTGGTGCTGGGAATCAAACTTGTGTCCTCTAGAAAAGCATCAGGCCCCTATATCTGCTTACTTAGTTACTTCTATAACCCTCATTTTTGGTTCTCTTTTTAAAATATAATACTTTTTTGATGGTTTGTGTATTTCATACATCATTTTAAGTCCAATTTAGACATATTCCCCTTTCCATTCCTCCCACCCCACCCCAGTTCATGCATTCTGCTATACATGTTTTGCATCTTTTTTCTCACTGTTTTTAAAATTTTTTTCTGCAGAGTTTTATTATTTTGGGCATAATTTAACTGTATCAGTGTGCTGGATAGCTTTAGTGTCAACTTGACACACCTGGGTTGAGGGATCCTCAATTGGGGAATTGGCTCCATTGGATTGGCCTGTGGCCACATCTGTTGAGTATTGTCTTCATGGTCGAGCAATGTGGGAGGGCCCAGCCCACAATGAGTAGTGTGCCACCCTGGGTAGGTTGTTGTGTACTGTATAAGAAGGCAGGCTGGGCATGAGCCAGGAGAGCAAGCTGGTGAAGAGCATTCCTCCATGGCCTGTGCTTCAGCTCCTGCCTCCAGGTTCCCGCCCTGAGTTCCTATCTTGGGCTCCCTCACTGATGAACTGTGACCCAGGAGATGTAAGCTGAATAAACCCTTTCCTCCCCAAGTTGGTGTTGGTCGGAGTGTTTTGTCACAGCAATGGAAGACAAACTAGGAGAGAAATTGGTACCAGAAGAGTGGGGTATTGCTGTGACAGACCTGACCTTGGTGTTTTGGGGAAGGATTGTGGAGGTGTTTGGAACTTTGGCTGGGAAGATCATTGAATGGCTGGGAAGATCATTGAATGTCTAAAAATCGTTGCTGTTGAGTTTGGAGCAGTTTTGCTGAAGGATTTTTAGAAGATGGAGGCCTGGCTTGTGAAGTTTCTAGTTTTAAAGTGGAACAGAAATCATCAGGACTGTGTAATCTGTGGGTTCTGGTCAGCTGGGGCTGAAGAATCAGCTGTAAGTAACAAGAGACCAGAACCTGAAGTGAAATTTTTGTTGTACTGGGACAACTGATGCTGGTTATCTGGAGCTGAAAAATCAGCTGTAAGTAACAAGAGACCAGCATCACTGTGGTGAAATCTTCTGGGAATAATTTCTTCAGGGTCAGCACACAGAAGCTGTGGTCCAGAAGGGGCCTGAGCCTCCATCTCGAACCAGAAGCAGGACTTGGTAACCTGTAAGAGTCTCCTATATGGTTCCAGTGTTGAAATTTGAGGGGGTCATAGAGAGCAGCCGAGGCTTGGCACTGTGAGAGGTCAGGAAAGACCATTGGTGGAAGTGCACCTCGGTTGCAGTGGAGACACCAGGATTGCAGGGGTCATGGAGAGAAGCTGAGGTTTTGCACCAGGAGAGGTCAGAAGAGACCATTGGTGAAGGTGCTGCCTCAGTTTCAGTGGCGACCCCAGCTTTTTGGAGATGCCAGGACCATGGGACGATCACCAAGAACAGCGGCAGGTGTGGAATGGAGTCAGCCTGGGCCTGCAAGATGAGCTGTGTGTGCCAAGGACGGCAGAGTCAGAGAAGGGGAGATGCTGAAACCCTTTGGGAGCCCAGAAGACCGTGAGTGAATCCCAGGTGTCCAGCCTTAAGCTACTTTGCTGGACTTAGGTTTTGTTTGAGAGTGCCTGATTCTTCCCTTTGAAATAAGACAGTACTTGTTTTGCATTTTACAGCAGCCCAAAGTTAAGAGACTTTTAATAGACTGAACTTTTAAGCGTTTGGACATGTTAAGGACTGTGGGGCTTTTAAGGTTGTACTGTCTTAGGTTATGATTAATGTTAACATCATTCTTTGGGGACAAGAACTGGAAAGGTGGTGGTTTAATAGTGATGTGTTTTGTGTGTCAAGTTGACAAGGGGTCAATTGTGCTGGATAGCTTTAGTGTCAACTTGACACACCTGGGTTGAGGGAGCCTCAATTGGGGAATTGGCTCCATTGCATTGGCATGTGGCCACATCTGTGGAGTATTGTCTTGATAGTTGAGCAGTGTGGGAGGGCCCAGCCCACAATGAGTAGTGCCACCCTGGGCAGGTTGTTGTGTACTGTATAAGAAGGCAGGCTGGGCATGAGCCAGGAGAGCAAGCCAGTGAACAGCATTCCTCCATGGCCTGTGCTTCAGCTCCTGCCTCCAGGTTCCCGCCCTGAGTTCCTACCTTGGGCTCTCTAACTGATGAACTGTGACCCAGGAGATGTAAGCTGAATAAACCCTCTCCTCCCCAAGTTGGTGTTGGTCGGAGTGTTTTGTCACAGCAATGGAAGACAAACTAGGACAATCAGTTAGATCCTTGACCCAGTCCTTATGTTGTTGTGGTTCCTTCCCATTTGTATTGCTCCAAAATATGCCTATATAAATGTGACACATTTTGCCCTCCAAAAATAAACCATATGTTAATTCCAAAATATGTTCAGGAATTCACATTTTCCCTTTAATTTTTTCTTGGTATTTTTGAGACAGGATCTCCCTTTAGTCCCAGATGGCCTGAAGCTCACTCTGTAGAACAGGCTGGCCTTGAACTTACAGATATCCGCCTACCTCTGCCTCCGGAGTGCTGGGATTAAAGGCATGCACCACATAACTTCCACCCATATACAGTAATTACAATGTCTGAAAATAAGTAGTAAGTTAACTGACATTCACACTATAACAGCACAGTTGCTTTTAGATAAAAAGAAATATAACATTAACATTGCCCAGCTTGCCTTTCAACTGGGGATTTGGTGCTAGCATCCATAAATGAGGGATACCATTCATCATTTGTTTTTCTGGGACTGTGTTACTTCACTTAGCATAATGGTTTCAAGTTCCATCCATTTACCTGAAAAATTCATGATGTCATCTCTCTTTACCATTGCATAGAACTCCATTGTGTACATGTAACATATTTTTGTTATCCACTTGTTGGTTGAGGGGCACTTGGGTTGGTTCCAGCTCTCTCTGTTGTGAAGAGAAATGCAGTAAACATAGATGTGCATGTATCTTTGTGGTAGGATGAGTCTTGTGGGTATAAACCCAGGAGTGGTATGACTAGTTCAAGTGGTAAGCTCATTTTGAGTCTTTTAATGGTTCTCCACACTGCTTTCCATAGTGGTAGTACAAATTTTCTTTCCCACCAGCAGTGGATAAGTGTTCCCCTTTCCCCACAACCTCAACAGCATTTGGTGTCTTTTGTTTTCTTGATCTAAATCAGTCTCATAAGAGTGAGATGATATCTTAGAGTGGTTTTAATTTGCATTTCTTTAAGTATTAACAATGTTGAACACTGTTTAGATGTTTCTCAGCCATCTTTACTTCCTCACTGGTGAAGTCTCTGTTCAGCCCTTTATTCCATCTTTTGAGTGAGTCGTTTGTTTTCTTCTTTGTTTTCTGAGTAGTCTATATATTCTGGACATTAATACTCTGTCAGATGTATCACTGATGAAGGTTGCCTCCCACTCTGTGGGTTTTCTCTTCACTTCCTTGAATTTTTCTTGTGCTGTACAGAAGCTTTTGAGTTTGATGAAATCCCAATTGTCAATGGTTGACATATTTCCTGTGCAGCTGCTGTTTGATTTAGAAATACTTTTCCTATGCCTATGTCTTGTGGGTTCCTGTCAATGTTTTCTTCTATCACCTTCAGAATTTCGAGTTTCATGTTGAGGTTTTTGATCCACTTGGAGTTGATTTTTGTACAGGGTGAGAGGCAGGGGTTTAATTTTGTTCTTCTGCAGATGTGATCCAGTTTTGCCATCATCATTTTCTGAAGATGCTATTTTTCCTCCATTGAGCTTTTTTTGGCCCCTTTGTGGAATATGAGGTGGCTGAAATTGTATGAACTCAAGTTTAGATCTTCACTTTTATTCCATTGGTCAATGGATCTATTTTGGTGGCAGTGGCAGTCTGTGTTTTTGACTATAGCCCTGTAATAGAGTTTGAGGTTTGGCAAAGTGATCCCCCCTCTATTGCACTTTTCACTCAGGGTTGCTTTGGTTATCCAGGGTCTCCCGTTTTTCCATACAAATTTAAGGATTTTTTTCTTTCTTTTTTTTAATTGATG
Source organism: Rhizomys pruinosus (assembly GCA_009823505.1). NCBI lineage: Eukaryota > Metazoa > Chordata > Mammalia > Rodentia > Spalacidae > Rhizomys > Rhizomys pruinosus. The sequence continues at coordinate 2,531,052 of VZQC01000144.1, read as the reverse complement.
CTTTGTGTATTTCATACATCATTTTCCAATTCATTTCAGGCATATTTCCCTTCCCCTTCCCCCCACCGAACCCCACCCCATCCCAGATCATGCATTCAGCCATAACTGTACTGCATCTTTCAGTTTTTTTTCATTTTTTAGCAATAAGTGATAATTTATGCGTACAAGCATCCTTCATGTAAAACCAAATTGCAGGTAGTTGTGCCCAAACCCACACAGCCCATGGGTCCCACCATCCAGTGGGAGGGGGCTTGTATGTTCAATCAAGTTGATCAAATGAGTGTCCAGACTATATTGCTGTAGTTTCACCATTCACCCCAATCGCAGCCCTTACATTCTACCACGCCCCTTCTTCTGCAGATTGTTCCCTAGGCTTAGAAAAGGGGCACAGGTGGATGAGAGGTAAAACAGTCCACTCTCTCTGGAGCTGTTGACTTGGACTCTGGTCAATTCTGGCTGTTTCCTTTCATGGGCTGACAGTTTGTCCAGGAATAACCTTTCGATCCTACTAATGAAGAACAAGCAATTAGATATATAGGTATTTAAGCAGCACTAATAGTTATGGTAGGTTACTTTAGCATAGACACATGTTTGGATATGTTAATCCATGAATTACAATTTTCCCCCCTGTTAAATATGACAGGGTCTTACTGTGGCTTATAACATCTCCTAACCTGTAGAGGATGTAAGCTTGTGGCATCAGCCATGGGTTATTTCTCCAAGGGGAGAGCCAATAGCCAATTAGATTTGGGATATACAGGCACATGGCTGCCTCTGCTGCACAGTATTTCCAGGCAGGTGAGGTGTAGCTGGTGCTGACGGTGGAGTCTTGCTTGACTCAGGGAGACCCATATTTGCTTTATTGGTTTAGTGGCCTTTGGTAACACTCTCTGGTATTCCAGAGGCCATCTGTACACTTGCATGTGTGGTCTCAATACATCTTTCCCATGTTAATGTCAGGTCTTCGACAGCAGGGCCTTATCGCCTCTCTTCTTGCAGGTATCCCAGTTTAGAGGCAAGGAGCCTTTACCTTTTGTGGGGCCTTGGATCCCCTGGCCAACATCTCCCTGGTAGAATAATCCATTGCTGATGTCAGAGCTCCTGTATTAATATATTTTGCTTAAGTGCATAGCTTAAGGAGACTTTAGTATTATATTTGGTTCTGAATAGAGAATAATCCTTTTCACAGTTCCTATGTCTATTAGTCAATTAAAGAAGGCAGTTTTATCGGTTTTATAAGAGATCACCTCTATAATAGTTGTCTCCAATTTACAGTTGGAGAACGACCTCATCATCATCATATTTCTCCTTGTTCTATGGGGGGAGGTAAGAAAGTCTCTCTTATTAAAACCTTTGTGGCACCTAGAAGGTAAGTTTCGTTAGGATTCATTATAAATAGTTGTTGCAAGTAGGATTCACAGAAGGGTTTGATGTTTGTAGCAATCTGAGGCTTTTCTTCCTTTCAGTGTTCAGATGGGCCAACCTTTCTGTTGGCCCTTTCTTGAACATCCTACTCAATGCAAAGCTGTATCTTTTCTTTCTCAGACATTAAGTTGGTGATATTTTGACCTGTTGGAACATACAAATCTTTTCCCATAGTTAGTTTTAAGATTTGAATTGCAAGGTTTTTGACAAAAAGGTTTCATATCTAACTGTATCCCCCCCCTTTTTTTTAGGTTTTTATTTTTTGACCCATGAATATCCAGAAGACTGTTGTATTATACATACCTATAGGGTGGAATCAAGGCACAGATTTCATCAAATTCACCCATGCTGTTTTGCGTGACTGAATGTGATTAACTTGGGAAGCAACCTTAATTTTTACTTTAAATCATCTTATAGGTGAAAGAGAATGCTACATGGTGATACTGTACAACAGAGAAATTATAGAGAACATTTGTATGTTCCAATCTCAAAGTTATTGTTATACAGATTTCATGTAAAACAAATGTGGACAACAGCGATTTATATCTCCATTTTACTCAGATGCATTACTGTTTTTATCAGAGCCTGTAAACCAATGTTGTTTGATATACACATATTTAATTTTACTAAGTCCTAAAGCGACATGTAACCTGCAGACAGTGTCTGGGAAAAACTGGATACTTGTTGAACTCACGTCAATTAAATATGCATTAATCAAATATACACCCGTGTCCCCCTTGCGCCCCTCCCACCCTTCCCAATCCACCATTTCAGTCAGTTTTCTGACACAGTCTTTCTGTTGTTCTTTTACTATGCATCCCTCTCCACGAGAAATATTTACATGTGGGTAATTGGCACTAGCATCCACACATGAGGGACACCATTTGTCGTTTGTTTTTCTGGGACTGTGTTACTTCACTTAACATAATGTCTTCTAGCTCCATGCATTTACCTGCAAAGTTCATGATGTTGTCCCTCTTTACTGCTGCATAGAACTCCATTGTATACATGTACCACATGAGGTTGTGGGGAAAGGGGGAACACTCATTCATTGCTGGTGGAATGTAAACTTGTATAACGACAGCCACTATGGAAAAACAGTGTTGGAGAACCCTTAAGAAGACTCTAATGAGTCTGCCATTTGACTCAGTCATACAACTCCTGGGTATTTAATACCAACAAGACACATCTTACTGCAGCGATACATGCACAGCTATGTTTATTGCGACTCTGTCCAACAATAGCAAAAGCTGGAACCAGCCCAAGGTGCCCCTCAACTGAAGAGTGATAAGCTNTAAGAGCATTTAAGTATTTGAATCAAGATCTTTAACAGTGAATAACAAATGTATGCAAAATTTGTCACGAAACTCAAATAAATCAATAACTCTCCATTAACAAATAAAAGAAGCACATCGGACCCCAAATAGACCAAGATCAGAAAAGAAAGAAGGACACCCCTACGCCTTATACATATCATAGTTGAAGTAATGTTCTTAGGTATGCCCCAAAACAACGACAAAATTCTGGTGGCCTCACAGAACAATGTGATAAAAACAAGTTCACATTACAAGGGGAAACCCACTCAGAAATTTTATAATCTGTACCTCCTGACCGCCTTCAAAACCATGAAAAAAAGCCCAAGTAAGAACATTGGAGCAAAGAATTCCCATTGTTAAAGGACTATGGATGCACACCCAGAATACTTTACCAAGTTCCCAAAAAATGTCGACTATAGTTTGGACGAGAGAGATGCAAATTAATCTCTCCATGTACATTCAACAAGATTTGATGGGAATACATGTCTGTTGAGACAAACACTAACTTCTCTACAAATACTTGATTACAAGTAATTGAAAGGGCAGAAGAGAGGAAAAACTGTCCTCAAGCACCTAGGGAAAAGAAACTAATAAAAACCAAAACCCATAGGAGCACAAATCAGAGGCTAGAAGTCCAAGAGATTCTTCTCCTTCCTCTATTCCTATGATGCGGAGGATTGATCTTTTCATAGTGTCCCATATTTCCTGGGTGTTCCATTTTTGTGTATTTTTAAATTTTTCATAATCTTTATTTGAGCTTTTTAATTGCTCTGTGTTATCTTCCAGATCTGATATTCTTTGTTCTGCTTCCTCCATTCTACTCTGAGGCTTTTTACTTTCCTTTCTTCTTGATTGGATGAGTATTCTAATTCCTTTTTCGTTTCATCCTGTGTTTTCTTTAGTATTTCCCTTTCCTTTTGGAGCTTCTCAATCTCTTCTCAGTGCTTCTCAGTCTCTTCTTGGTGCTCCTTACTTCATTGGTTGGCTTCCTTTTTCAGCCAATTTTCAGCCAAGTTTCTACTTCCTTTTGGAGTTTTTTTCTCCCTCTAGTTCTTTCTGGAGTTTGTCAATCTGTTCCTTTAGTTCTTTCCAAATTTTGTTATTGTATCCCTCTAGGTCCTTTTTGAGTTTTTCATTCTCTCTCTTTACTTCTCTGAATTCTTTATGTCTTTAAGTTCTCTGCATAGGTCTGCAGTTATTCCTCTAAGATCTGTTCCTTGGGTCTCCTCCAAGGGGTTCCCATTGTAACTATCTCCTACAGGTTTGGTAGAGCCTGGTGCAGGATTATTCTGTGCCTTTCCCATGTTGTCTCTTCATCATGTCCCTGGCATGTGGGCTTCCCTTTTCTTGTTCAGGTCACAAATACCTTTTCACTATGTTAGCACATGGTTTTGCTTTCCTCCTTCAGATGCTTTTTTTTTTCCCTTCCTCCTCCTTGTTTATGGAGTATTGACTTGTCTCATTTTCAGCCTTTCAATTTTTTTTATATATTGGATATTGGAAGCCAAAGCACTCTTCTCTTCTTGTTCTGAAGGTTCTTCAAAAAAAAGTCCACTTGGATTCTCACCAATTTCCGGCGGTGGTGGCGGTGGGTGGGGGTATATGCCTGACCTAGCCCACGCCTGGTACCTGCCTGAGTGACTTCTGGCCAGCCGGCACAAAGGTGCAGAGGCACCAACCCAAACCCGCCGACAGTCTGGTCTGGTGCAGAGGCACCGACCCAAACCCTGGTGACCTAGCCCACGCCCCGGTACCTGCCTGAGTGACTTCCGGCCAGCCCGCAAATAGGTGCAGAGGCACTGACCCAAACCTGCCGACATTCTGGTCCGGTGCAGAGGCATGCACTGACCCAAACCCAGTGTCCTAATGATTTTTTTCTATTTCTGTGAAGAAACTCATGGGGATTTTAATTGGGGTTGCATTGAACCTGGATATTAATTTGGGTAGAATGGACATTTTTACTATATTAATTTTTCCAATCCATGTGCATGAGAGGTCTTTCCATCTTTTGATGTCATTTTCAATCTCCTTCAGGGGTTGTAGAGATCTTTGGTGTCTTTGGCATGGTTTGTTCCCAGGTATCTTTGTTTTTTTTTTTTTTTTTTTTTTTTGTTTTTGTTGAGGTTATTGTGAGTGGCATGGTATCCTTATATTCCTTTTCCAGTTGCTTATTGTTGGTGTAAAGAAAGGCTACTTAGCCAGGTGTGGTGGTACACACCTTTAATCTCAGCACTCGGGAGGCAGAAGCAGGTGGATCTCTGTGAGTTTAAGGCCAGCCTGGTCTACAGAGTGAGCTCCAGGCCAGCTGGGGCCTAAAGGGAGACCCTGTCTCAAAACTACACACACACAAAAGAAAGGCTACTTATTTTTCTAGGTTAATTTTGTATCCCACCACTTTACTGAAGCTCTTAATCATTTCTAGGAGTTTTCTGGTGGAGTTTTAGCATGTCTTAAGTAAACTATCATATCTGCAAAAAGGGATAATTTGACTAGTCTTTTCCAATTAGTACTTCTTTAATTTCCTTAATGCCCTAGCAAGTGTTTCAAGCACTATATTGAAGGGCACTGGTGATAGGGGGAAGTCTTGCCAGGGTTCCTGGCTTTAAGAGGAATGCTTCTAACTTTTCTCCATTTAGGATGATGTTGGAAGTAGGTTTGTTGTATATGGCTTTGATTATGTTAAGGAATGTTCCCTTCCATCCAATTCCCTCTAGAACTTTAAACATGAAGGGATTCTAGATATTGTCAAAGGCTTTTTCCTGCATCCATTGAGATGATCATGTGATTTTTGTCTTTCAGTCCATTTATGTGTTTTATGATATTTATTGATTTTCATATGTTGAACCATCCCTGCATCTCTGGTATGAATCCAACTTGGTCGTCGTGGATGATCTTTTTGATGTGAGTCTGTATGGGATTTGCAAGTCTTTTATTGAGAATTTTTGCTTCTATGTTCATTAATGAGATGGGTCTATAGTTTTCTTTTTTGGTTGTATCTTTGGCTGTTTTTGGTATTAGAGTGATGTTGGCTTCGTAGAAGGAATTTGGGAGATTTCCCTCTGTTTGTGAATAGTAATGTTTGTAAGACCTCTTTAAATATTTTGTAGAATTCTGCTCTGAAACCATCTGGGACTGGGCTTTTTTGTTGTTGGGAAGTTTTTTTTTTTTTTTTAAGGCATGTACCACCATACCTGGCTTAAAGATGGTTCTTAGCCACCATTTGGATGCTGGGAATCGATCCTGGGTCATCTGCAAGAGCAGTCATTGCTCTTAGCCACTGAGACATCTCTCCAGCCCCAGTTTTTGGGAAGATTTTTTATTACATTTTCAATTTCCTCAAATATTATGGGTTTGTTTAAACTGTCAGTCTTTTTTCGTTAAGTTTTGTTGATTCCCAGGATTTCAGATATTCATCCATTTCTCTTAGGTTTTCAAATTTAGTAGAGTATAGGTTTTTGAAGTATGCTTCTAGTAAGATTGTCTGAATCTTTTCTCTATCTGTTGTGATTTTTCCCCTTTTCTACATGAATACTATTGATTCGGAATTGTTCTTTCTTTCTTTATGTTAACTGGGCTAGAGGTCTGTCTATCATGTTTATCTTTTCAAAGAACCAGCTTTTGCATTATTTGATTGATTCTTTGCATTGTTTTCTTTGTTGCTATTTCATTGATTTATGTTCTGATTTTTGTCATTTCTTCCTGTCCATTAGGTTTAGGGTTCATTTGTTGTCTCTTGTAGACATGCTTTTGGTAGAAGCACTTAAAGAGAGTCAGCAAGCAGTCTCTAAGCCTCGACCCTTGCTGATATCCTGCCAAGCCCACCCTGGTGCCTCCTTTGTTTCCTTAAGACAAAGCTTTGATCTGGAACAGATGGCCTGGGGTCCCACTTGTCCCAACTACCTCTCACAACCCCCAATTCTGTGTGCCCCAGCCACCTGCAAGGATTTTTATAAAAAGTCTTGAGTTATAACGTTAAACCGAGTACTTTAATCCTGGTCTCTCTGCATCCGTTTTCCTTTTATCTCTGGGTTACTTCTCACCATTCCCTCTCCTCCCTGCCTTAGATTTAGTCCTGGGGTTTCTTACCCCGCAGCCTGATGTGAAACAATTCTGGGACTCGGCAGTATCACAAAGCTGTGAGCCCTGGTCCAGGGAGAAGAACATCTAGTGGAATGCAGCACATGCGATATTAAAGTACCACCAGTCGTATATTTCAGATGACAGGCTCTCAAGTGTTTTTAGCTACAGTGTTAAATCGTTTATTCGTTCCCTTTCTGTTTTTTTTTTTTTTTTTAAATGTGGGCACTTAGGGCTATAAATGTCACTCTTAGGAGTGCTTTGAAAGTATCCCACAGGTTTTGTTGTGTTGTGTTGGTGTTTTTGTTTAGTTCCATGAATACTTTTATTTCATTCTTTATTTCTTCCCTGACCCATTCATTATTTATTATTTAGTCTCCATGTGTTCTTATAGCTAATATTGAGCTTTATTGCACTGTGGTCTGATAGAATGCATGAAATAATTTCAATCCTTTTGGATTTGTTGAGATTTCTTTTGTGTCCCAATATGTGGTCAGTTTTGGAGAATGTTCCCTGAAGTGCTGAGTAGAAAGTATATTCGGTGCAGCTACTCTGTGGCTGCCACTGCTTTTTCCATCCTTCAGAGACATGAAACACAGCTTTTCAACCTTCCAATATGGACTGAAGACTCATGTCTCTCCAAGAATCCTCCAAGCCTTCAGTACCAAATGGGGACTGCTGAGGCATCCATCTTGTGGACTGAACTACTACTGGAGTTTCAGCTTCTTTACAGTATAGACTGCCATTGTTGGACTATCCAGACTGTATCATGGAGACCGGTACAGGTAGATGAAGACAAGACCCAGTGCTTACTGGACCTCATTTGGTGACCATGAGAAGGGAAAACCCCAGTGTGGAACATAAGGGCAGAACTGATGGTGGTTTGGGCTTTCTAAGGAGGAGACTTCAAACATGACATCTTTCAGCCTAATAAAGAAAAAAAGAACCATAAGCTGAAGATGCTAAAACCTATGATATATGTGGCATGCATATGTGCATCTTTTGGAATGATGAATATTGAAAGGAATAACAACAACAACAACAACAGAAAGACTCTATCAAAGAATTGAATAAAACAGTGAACTTCTGCTCAAAACAGTAAATTTCTGCATTGAGAATTTTGAGAGAGACTGAGAAAAAGATGAAAAACATTTTTGGCAGAATGCATGAGCTCTGGTACGGTGGGGGGCAGAGAGGGAGGTACAGGTCTGGATTTGATTTGTAATTTTGTATGAAATGCACAGAGCTTCAATAAAATATTGGCTTTGAAAAAAAAAAGAAAGTATATTCTCTGGTGTTTGGGTGGAATATTCTGTAGATGTCTGTGAAGGTCCATTTGGTGTATTGTATTGTTCAGTTCCAATGCCTCTCTGTTTAATTTTGTCCAGTTGATCTATTCAAGTCTCCCACTATTAGTATGCTGGGATTAATCTGTGTCTTGAGATCCTGCAGAATTGTGTTTATAAGGTTCTGTGCACCTGAGCTTGTTGCATAAACATTTAGGATTGTGGAATCTTCATGGTTAATTGTTCCATGATATAGATGTAATGGCCCTCTTCGTCTCTTCTGATTAATTTAGGTCTGAGGTCTATTTTGTCTGATATTAGAATAGCAACTCCTGCTTGCTTTTTGGTACCATTTTCTTGGAATATTTTTTCCATCCTTTCACTTTAAGTTGGTGTCTGTCCTTGAGGATGAAATAGGTTTCTTGTAGAAAACATATAGATGGATTTTTGTTTCCTAATCCATTCTCCCAGTCTATTTCTTTTGATTGGGGAGTTTAGAGCATTAACATTCAAGGTTATTATTGAGAGATGTATGCTGCTTCCTTTCACCTTATTTTTGGTTTGTATTCTTGGTCTAGGTTTGTATTTCTGCTGTTATTCTTTTATTAATTTCTCTCTTTAGTTGCTTAGGGATAGTTTCTCCTTTCCTCTGTTCTTTGAATTGCTTCGAGTATTTTCTGAAAAATTTTTTACTGTAGTCTTTCATTTTGTTTATGTCATGAAAGATTTTCCCTTCTCCTTCAAATATAATTGACATTTTTTCTGGGAATAATCTGGCTTGGCATCCAAAGTCGTTTAGTACTGGGAATACTTTGTTCCACGTTCTTCTAGCTTTCATAGTTTACACTGAGAAGCTGTAATTCTGATGGGATTCCCCTTATAGGTAAGGGTTTTTTTTTCTTTTTGTTCTTTTTCTCCTGTGGGTTTCAGTATTTTGTCTTTGTTTTGATCATCTAGTGCTTTACTATGTTATGGCATGGGGAATTTCTTTTCTGGTCTTGTCTGTTTGGTGTTCTGTGTGATTCTTGTATTTGTATGGGTTTGTCTTTTTTCAGTTTGGCAAAATTTTCTTCTATCATTCTGCTGAAGATCTGATCAATACTATTGTCTTGGGATTCTTCTCTTTCCTCTATTCCTATGATGGGGATATTAGGTATTTTCATAGTGTCCCACATTTCCTGGTTGTTCCACTCTTGTGTTTTTTTTTTTTAATTTTTCATATTCTTTACTTGAGCATTCTAGGCGTTCCATATTATCCTACAGGTCTGATATTCATTTTCTGCTTCATCCACTCTGCTTCTGAGGCTTTTTCACATCCTTTCCTCTTGATTGGATGAGTGTTCCATTTCCTTTTTCATTTCATACTGTGATTTCTTTAGTATTTCCATTTCTTTTGGAGCTTGTCATTCTCTTCTTGTAGCTCCTTGCTTCACTGGTCAGTTTCTTTTTTCATTTCATCCTGTGATCTTTTCTGTGTTTCTACTTTCTTCTGGAGTTTGTCATTCTCTCTCTCTAGTTCTTTCCAGAGTTTATCATTCTTTCCTTCCAGTTTCTTCCTGAGTTTTTCATTCTGTCCCCTTAATTCTCTGATTTGTTCTTTATATTCTTTGATTTATTTGAAGATACCTACAATTGTTCTTCTAAAGTCCTTGTCTTGGTTTCCTTCCAGAGAGATCTCATTGTAGGGATTTTCTATATGACTGGTAGAGTTTGGCATGGATTTATTATGAGCTTTTCCCATGTTGCTCTTTTTTGTTGTGTTTTTGGCATGTGGGTTTGTTTTTTTATTTGGATTCTGGCAGTAATCTCAAATGTTAACATGGAAGACTGGTTGGTCACTCACTCTGCTTCCTGCTGGCCAGTTCCTCTACATTGTCTGTGCAGCCTAGAATCACTAACACTGTGCCCACTGGATGGGCCCCCTAGGTTTGCACTGGTATCCTGTGGTCCTGATGTCTGCCTGTCTAGCTCCACCAAAGCCACTTTGCACACTGGTACCTGATGTGGGGGCTTTCTGTATACTCACAAGCTGCGAGGTGTGTGTGTGTGGGGGGGTCGCCAGGCAGTTCTTCTTCACCTGGCCACCGTACTGATGTCTTGCTGTCCACCTGTCTAGCTCTGCCCATGGCACTTTGCAGGATATTACCTGAGGTAGGGACTTTCAATTAAAGAGTGGCTCATTAGTCTCAACATATCTCTGCCACTATTACACTGGTGGGCATATCTTACCAGGCCAGTTGTTGTAGTTAAGAGTATTCACAACTGAGTATAGTTGATGATTACTTTTCCTTTCCAGGAGCAGACATAGCTCTTTACAGCACTGTGGATGCTAGGCATTAGAGATGAGGTTCTGAAGTGAGCACCAACTTGATTTCTCGTTTGCTCCACAGCTCATTTATATAGTATCTTCAGTGATAGGCTTTTGGCTCTGAGTTCTGGTGGATAAGCAAGAGCAGAGACAATGGCCAATATTGTTTGAGGTCTATAGGGACCCTGTCAACAGCTTCTAGAGAAGGAGTGCATTCTTGGCATTGAAGGCTTTTTTCATTAGCCTATGATGTCAATACTCCAAATAAAAGCCACAGTTGAAAGATTCCCTACAAATGTCCCTTATGGAAAACATAGTGCTAGTCTACAAGAAAAAGTAGAAGGCAATGATCACTAATAAAGTTTAATGAGAAATTCAAACAAACGGACAAATGGACAGGTCGTGGGAAGTTTTTGGGACAATAAGAAAATTGTAAAGCCACCTAAAAATTTGTCCCTGATCAGAATCCTAAATAAATCTTACCCACTCTGGGCTCAGGGTCCATTGAAGAACAGAGGGTAAAAAGATTGTAAGGTCCAGGGATCGTGCATGACCATAAGGATTCAAGGAACAGGCTACTGGGAACTTGCTAATATAAACTTACAGCAATGGCAATAATACCCAAAAGACTCATGGGAACCCAATCAGACAAAAATCCAGCATAGACTTTGGGAAATGGGTGGGAAGTTACAATCTTAGCCAGGTAATTATTATCAACAGATAGCTGCTGGGTGAGGGAGAGCTGGTATTCTTTAAGTTGGTGATGCTAGATAGGCTGAATAGGCTCCAGAGGATGAACTCATACTGAGGGACATCTGGATACACCAGGTTGATTTGATAGGCCTTAACATATATGCCACAATGCATGGAATCTGGTGGACATGCTATGAGGGTGTAGGTAGGAGAGAAGTTCTGTATATGATTAAGATGTATTTAGGGAATGCACAAAATAAAATAAAATACACATTTAAAATTTATATTAATTTCACTAGAAAATTTAAATTGGATGAATTTCTTCATTTAGATGATCTACAAAAATCAAATTAAGAGGAAAAAAATATTTTGAACAGACCCATCATGTCCATTTACAGTGACTGGGGGGCCAGTGCAGACATGAATGGGAGAGGAGGTCTAAATTTGATGAAATTTATGTTAGCTGAAATGTACAAAATGTCAACAAAAATCTAAAATAAAATCTCCCACTTCTAGAACTTGCAGGGCCTTGTGTCTAAAGCACAGGATTCTATCTCACCTTCAATTATGAAAAACTATCACTAGTTCTCAAAGCATTTCTAGAAAAGGAAAATAAATGAACACTTTTTTTTTGCAAATGGCTCTTATTTTATTTTATTTTATTTTATTTTTTCAAAGCTAATGTTTTATTGAAGATCTGTACATTTTATAGAAAATTACAAATCAAATCTAGACCCATGCCTCCCTCTCTGGCCCCCCACACCACCAGAGCTCATGTATCCTGCCAAACATGCTTTTCATCTTTTTCTCAGTCTCTCTCAAAATTTTTGAGGCAGAAGTTTACCACTTCGAGCAGAAGTTCACTGTTTCTTTTTTTTTTAATTTTTGTTTTTTATTTTATTTCTGTATGTGTATGAATGTACTGTCTGCATGCAAGTTTGTGCACCCATGTCGTGCAATGCTGCGGAGGTCAGAAGAGGGTCTTCGATTCTCCTGGAACTGGAGTTCTCCTGGAATTGGAGTTTCAGACGGTTCTCGGCTGCCATGTGGGTGCTGGGGATCGAACCCGGGTCCTCTGTAAGAGCAGTCGGCACTCTTAACCGCTAGGCCATCTCTTCAGCCCCCAGAATTTCACTGTTTCAACCAGTTCTTTGACGCAGACTTTCTGTTGTTGTTGTTAGTCCTTTAAATATGCATCACTCCAAAATATGGGCATATGCATACCACATTTATCATAGGTTTTAACATCTTCAGCTTATGATTTTTTTTTTCTTCATTAGGCTGAAAGATGTCATGTTTGAAGTCTCCTCCTTGGCAAGCCCAAACCACCATCAGTTCTGGCCTTGTGTTCCACACTGGGGTTTTCCCTTCTCATGGTCACCAAATGAAGTTCAGTAAGCACTGTGCCCTGTCTTGATCTTCCTGTGCTGGTCTCCATGATACAGCCTGGGTAGTCCAAAAATGGGAGTTTATGTTCTGATTAGGGGGAAACCCCAGTAGTAGTTCAGTCCACAAGTTGGATGTCTCAGCAATCCCCATCTGGTACTGAAGGTTTGGAGGATTCTTGGAAAGACATGAGTCTTCAGTCCATATTGGAAGGTTGAAAAGCTGTGTTTCATGTGTTTGAAGGATGGCAAAAGCAGTGGCAGCCACAGGGTAGCTGCACTTGCCAGTAAGACAGGAAAAACAACTGTGCTCTTTTTAATTTTTTTTTTTTTACTAAGATCTAAAGTTTTATACTTGAAGTAGAATTTCTCAGGACTTACTATTTATTTATTTCTGATTTTACTTTCCTTTTAGATGTTTAAGGCCGCACAGTTAGCCCAGATTAACCAAGGACTTACTATTTATTTATTTCTGATTATACTTTCTTTCGGATGTTTAAGGCCACACAGTTAGCCCAGATTAATCAAGGTCAGTTGAGGGTCTGGTCCTCAAGGATCATGCAGGTTTTGGGGAGAGAGAGCCCCTGGCTCCTTTTGGCATTTCAACCACCAGTTTCATCCACTCGAGGACAAAATCAGGTCTTTCTAGACCAGGTTTCCCTTTTTGAAGCATGAGCAGACTTTCCTCTTTATATACTGGCCATTGGCTGAAGTCCCATTAGTGGATATCCAAGACTTCCCTTCATAGGAAGACTCACATTTACAGGATATTTCAAGAGATGCCCCTATGCATAGTTCTCTGGGACTTAGTTGATATCTGAGGGCAAGGAACGAAGTTACCCCTTAAGGCCCTTGGCCAAATTGGAATGGGCATTAAGTATGGTCATTAAGCATCCAGAAAGGCTAAGTTACACCAGCCTGATACTTTTTTTTTTTTTTTTAGTCTTTTTGAGACAGGGTATCCCTGTAGTCCCAGCTGTCCTGGAACTCACTCTGTAGACCAGGCTGGCCTTGAACTCACAAAGATCCTCCTGCCTCTGCCTCCCAAGTGCTAGGATTGGCCCGGCCAGCCTGATACTTTTAACTATTGTGTAATATTTTAGAAAAGGCTTGGACAAAAGCTCAGCAGCCTTGTATAAGAAATACTAACAAGCACTCCCATAAAATAAATACCGTGGTTAGGCATAATGTCATGATAAGCTAGTTTTTTCTGCATTCCTTTGATCTTATATTCCTCTAAAGTATGCATACACCAAAAATTCCTAGCTCTGAAAATAAATGGTAGCTTAGTTCTAGAACCTGGTAAGGTATTCACAATATAAAAGCACAGTTGTTTTCAGATCATGAGGAATATAACATTAATGTTGCTCAGTTTACCATACAATTAAGTAATTGGCATTAGCATTGATAGATGAGAGATACCATTTGTTGTTTGTTTTTCTGGGATTGGGTTACTTAACTTAACATGATATCTTCTAGTTCCATCCATTTACCTCCATAGTTCATGATGTCATCTTTCTTTCTTTTTTTTTTTTTTTTTGGTCTTTTCGGGACAGGGTCTCCCTGTAGCTCCAGTTGTCCTGGAATTTGCTCTGTAGACCAGGCTGGCCTTGAACTCACAAAGATCCACCTGCCTCTGCCTCCCAAGTGCTAGGATTAAAGGCATGCACCACCATGCCTGGCAATGTCATCTTTCTTTACTACTGCATAGAACTCCAACGTGTAGATGTACCAGATTTTCTTTATCCACTCGTCAGTTGAGAGGCCCTTGGGTTGTTTCCAGCTCTTTGCTATTGTGAAGAGAGCTGCAATAAACATGGCTGGGCCTGTATCTCTGCATTAAGATGAGTCCTGTAGGTATATACCCAGGAGTGGTATGACTGAGTCAGGTGGGAAGCTCATTTTGAGCCTTTTAAGGGTTCTCCATACTGCTTTGCGTAGTGACTATACGAGTTTACAGTCCCACCAGTAGTGGATGAGTGTCTCCCTTTCCCCAAAACCTCTCCAGCACTTGGTATCATTTGTTTTCTTGAACATAGCCATTCTTATTGGAGTGAGATGATATCTTAAAGTGGTTTTAATTTGAATTTCCTTAATTATTAGGGTCATTGAACACTTAAAATATTTTTTAATTTTATTTATTTTTGTATGTGTATGAGTGTACTGTCTGCATGTAGGTTTGTGCACCTGTGTTGTGCAATGCTGTGGAAGTCAGAAGAGGGTCTCAGATTCCCCTGGAACTGGAGTTCTCCTGAAATTGAGTTACAGATGGTTCTTAGCCACCATGTGGGTGCTGGGGATCGGATCCGGGTCATCTGCAAGAGTAGTCGGTGCTCTTAACTACTAGGTTATCTCTCCAGCCCTGACAGTGAACACTTTTTAAGATGTTTCTCAGCCATATTTATTTCCTCACTTGTGAAGTCTCTGTTCAGTTCTTCACTCCATCTTTTGAGTGAGTCATTTATTTTCTTTCTTCTTTGGTTTTTGAGTAGTTTATATATTCTGGAAATCAATGCTTTGTCAGATGTACCTATGGCGAATGTTTCCTCCCACTCTATGGGTTTTCTCATAACTTCCTTGATTGTTTCTTTTGATGTACAGAAGCTTTTGAGTTCAATGAGGTCTTATTTGTCAATTGTCAACCTTATTTCCTGCGCAGCTGCTGTATGATTTAGGAAGTCTTTTCCTATGCCTATGTCTTGTAGGCTGCTGCCAACTTTTTCTTCTATAACCTTCAGAGTTTTGAGTTTCATGTTGAGGTCTTTGATCCATTTGGAGTTGACTTTGATCCATTTGGAGTTGACCTAGGTATCTTAATGTTTTTTAGGCTATTGTGAGTGGGAAGGTCTCCTTGTATTCCTTCTTCAGTTGCTTGTTATGGTGTAAAGAACAGCCACTGATTTTTCTAGGCTAAATTTGTATTCTGCCACTTTATTGAAACTCTTAATCATTTCTAGGAGTTTTCTGGTGGATTTTTTATCATCCCTTAGGTAAACAATTATATAATCAGCAAAAAGGGATAGCTTGATTTCCTCTTTTCCAATGAGTACTCCTTTAATTTCCTTTTCTTGCCTTATTGCCCTAGCAAGTGTTTCAAGCACTATATTGAAGAGGATTGGTGACAGGGGGAGCCTTGCCATGTTTCTACCTTTAAGAGGAATGCTTCTGTCTTTGCTCCATTTAGGATGAGGTTGGCTGTGGGTTTCCTGTATATGGCTTTGATTACATTGAGGAATGATCCCTCCAGACCAATTCCCTCCAGGACTTTAAGCATGAAAGGATGCTGGATTTTGTCTAAGGCTTTTTCTGCATCAATTGAGATGATGGTGTGGTTTTTGTCTTTCAGTCCATTTATGTGTTTTATGATATTTATTGATTTTTGTATGTTGAACTATCCCTGCCTCTTTGGTATGAATCCAACTTGGTCCTGATGGATGATCTTTTTGATGTGGGTCTGTATGCGGTTTGCAAGTATTTTGTTGAAAAATTTTGCATCTGTGTTCATTAATGAGATGGGTCTATAGTTCTCCTTTTTGGTTGTGTCTTTGCCTAGTTTTGGTATTAGAGTGATGCTGGCTTCATAGAAAGAATTTGGGAGATTTCCCTCTGTTTGTATCCTTCTGAACAATTTGACTAATAATGGTTGTCTTTTTTAAATGTTTTATAGAATTCTGCCATGAAACCATATGGGCCTGGGCTTTTTTTAGTTGGGAGGTTTCTTACTACATTTTCAATTGGTTCATATATTATGGGTATGTTTAACCTGTCAATCTCTTCTTGGTTGAGCTTTGTTGATTCCCATGATTTCAGATATTCATCCGTTTCTCCTAGGTTTTCAAACTTAGTAGAGTATAGGTTTTTGAAGTATTCCCATATGATTGTCTGGATCTTTTTGTTGTCTGTTTTGATATTTCCCCTTTCATCACAGATTCTATTGATTTGGAGTTGCCCTTTCTTTCTTTTCATTAACTGGGATAGAGGTCTGTCTATCTTCTTCATTCTCTCAAACAAACATCTTTTGGATTATTTGATTTTCTTTTGTATTGTTTTCTTTGTTTCGATTTCATTGATTTCTGCTCTGATTTTTGTTATTTCTTCCTGTCTGTTGTGTTTAGGGTTCATTTGTTGTTGTTTCTCAAGTGGTTTTTAGCTGCAGATTGGTCACTTTTACTCTTTTTGTTTTACTAATGTAGGCACCCAGGGCTATAAACTTCCCTCTTAGGATTGCTTTTAAAGTATCCCATAGGCTTTGTTGTGTTCTATTATCATTGTCATTCAGTTACAGGAATGCTTTCATTTCTTTCTTTATTTCTTCCTTGACCCATTCATTATTCAGGAGTGTGTTGTTTCGTCTCCATGTATTTTTGTAGATAGTAGGGCTTATCTTAGTGTTGATATTGAGCTTTATTGCACTGTGGTCTTATAGAATGCATAAAATTATATCAATCTTTTTGTATTTGTGGAGGTTTCTTCTGTGTCCCAGTATGTGGTCGATTTTGGAGGATGTTCCATGGGGTGCTGAGAAGAAAGCATATTTTCTGGTATTTGGGTGGAATATTTGTTAGATGTCAGTGAGGTCCATTTGGTGAATCATATCATTCTGTTCAGATGTCTCTCTGTTTATTCTCTGTCCAGTTGACCTGTCCAAAGTGCTCAGTGGGGTACTAAAGTCTCCTACTGTGAATGTGCTGGGGTTAATCTGTAACTTGAGGTACTGGAGAATTGTCTTTATAAAGTTTGGTGCACCAGAGTTTGGTGCATATATATTCATGATTGTAAAATCTTCATGGTCAATTGTTCCTTTGATAGAGATGTAATGGCCCTCTTTGTCTCTTCTGATTTCTTTTACTTCGAAGTCTATTTTGTCTGATATTAAAATACCAACCCCTGCTGGGCATGGAGGTGCACGCCTTTAATCCCAGCAATTGGAAGGCAGAGACAGGTATATCTCTGTGAGTTCAAGGCCACCCTGGTCTACAGAGTGAGTTCCAGGACAGCTAGGGCTAAACGGAGTCCCTGTCTTGAAAATACCAAAGAAATAGCAACTCCTGGGGGCTGGAGACATGGCCTGGTTGAGAATGCCAACTGCTCTTGCAGAGGACTCGGGTTTGATTCCCAGCAGCCCCACATGGCGGCTGAGAGCTGTCTGTAACTCCAATTCCAGGAGAACTCCAGTTCCAAGGGAATCCAACACCCTCTTCTGACTTCTGCAGCATTGCACGACATGGGTGCACAAACCTACATGCAGACAATGCATTCATACACATAAATAAATAAATAAAATAAAAAAATAGCAACTCCTGCTTTCTTTTTTGTACCATTTGATTGGAATATTTTTCCATCCCTTCACCTTAAGTTGGTGCCTGTTTTTGAGAGTGAAATGCGTTTCTTGTAGACAGCATATAGATGGGTTCTGTTTCCTAAACCAATCTCCCAATCTATGTCTTTTGATTGGGGAGTTTAGTCCATTAATATTTAAGGCTATAACTGCATGATGTGTGCTGCTTCCTTTCATCTTATTATCCATTTGTATTTTTGGTCTAGGTTTCTACTTCTGCAATTATGCTTTTATTAATTTCTCTTTCTATGTGCCTTTGGATAGTTGGTCCTTTCTTCTGTCCTTTGAATTGCTTCAAGTATTCTCTGAAGGGTTGGTTTTCCAGACATGTATTCTTTCAACTTATGTCATGGAAGGTTTTTCTCTCTCCTTCAACTATAATCAACATTTTTGGCTAGGTATAGTAACATGGGTTGGCATCTATAGTCCTTTACCACTGGGAATGCTTTGCTCCACGTTCTTCTTGCTTTCATAGTTTGCACTGAGAAGTCTGTTGTAATTCTGATGGTTTTCCCCTTATATGTAACTCGTTGTTTTTCTCTTGTGGCTTTCAGAATTTTGTCTTTGGTTTGGGCGTCTAGCATTTTAACTATGACTTGGTGTGGGGACTTTCTTTTCTGGTCTTGTCTGTTTAGAGTTCTACATGCTTCTTGTATTTGTATGGGTTTGTCTTTTTTAGTTTGGGAAATTTTTCATCTATTATTCTGTTCAAGATCTGATCAATACCATTCTCTTGGGATTCTTCTCCTTCCTCTATCCCTATGATGGGGAGGTTTGATCTTTTCATAGTGTCCCACATTTCCTGGTTGTTCCACTTTTGTGTATTTTTAAATTTTTCATAATCATTACTTGAGCTTTCTAGTTGTTGTGCATTATCTTTCAGTTCTGATATTCTTTGTTCTGCTTCCTCCATTCTACTCCTGAGGCTTTTTCTGTTCCTTTCCTCTTGATTGGATGAGTGTTTTATTTCCTTTTTCATTTCATCCTGTAATTTCTTAAGTATTTCCACTTCATTTTGGAGCTTCTCAGTCTCTTCCTGTAGCTCCTTGCTTTGCTGGTTGGTTTCCTTTTTCAGTGTTTCAACTTCCTTCTGGAGTTTGTCATTCTTTCCCTCTAGTTCTTTCTGGCATTTGTCATTCTCTCCCTCTAGGTCCTTCTTGAGTTTTTCATTCTCTCCTAGTTCTCTGACTTGTTCTTTATATTCTTTTATTTCTTTGAACATGTCTGCAATTGTTCCAATATGATCACCTCCAGGGGGATCCCATTGTAGGGATCTCCCACAGACTTGGTAGAGCTTGGTGT
The DNA here is from genome assembly GCA_009823505.1 of Rhizomys pruinosus. Lineage (NCBI taxonomy): Eukaryota > Metazoa > Chordata > Mammalia > Rodentia > Spalacidae > Rhizomys > Rhizomys pruinosus. Next base: position 2,511,922 of record VZQC01000144.1, on the reverse strand, counting down.
GGAATTATCCTGCACTTTTCCCATGTTGTCCTTTCGTTGTGTCCCTGGCATGTGGGTTTCCATTTGCCAGTATTCCAATGTGAATCCCAAATGTCTCTTCACTGTGTTGATGTGTTTCTTTGCTTGCCTCCTTCAGATGCCTTCATTTTTTTCATTTTGTTTTGTTTTGTTTTTTTCTCCTTGTTTATGGAGTGTTGAATTGTCTAGGTTTCAGGCTTTGAATTTTGTTTCTATATTGGAATTCTAACTCACTTTTCCTTTTCTGTTCTGAAGGTTCTCCAAGAAATCGGGTAGGGAACAACCCACTCAGTATCCTGCTGAGCACTATGCTCACTCTGCTTCATGCCAGCCAGTTTCTCTAGGTTGTTTCTAGGGTTGGTGCTGAGGAACTAGAGGTGTCTCAGGTTCACTGTTTCATTTATTGCCTTGCCTTGCACCCAGGAATCACTATTGTTTTTGCATTTGCACACTCCGTCAGCAATTCCAGTTGGGGGGGATATGCCTCCCTTAGCCTGTGCCCCAGTACTCTGTGCTTCAGGAGGTCCTGTGCTTCAGGTGGTCCTGGGAAATTTCTGATCTAAGCTCTGTGCACTCAAATGAACAGTTTCTAAAACTGGTTTTATGACCCAGTATTACATTGTCACCAAAACCAGAGACAGTGCAATAGGAAAGAAAATTATAATGCAATCTCCTCAATGAATAGTGATATAAAATTTTTCAATAAAATACTTCTAAATCAAATTAAAAAACACATCATGAACAATGATCACTTTGGCTTCATCCCAGACATGCAGGGATTGTTAACATACATGAAGCAATAAATTTAATCCACTATACAAATTGAATCAAAGATCAAAATCTTATAATCATCTCATTAGATTCAGAAAAAAACTTTGAAAAATCTATGCCTGACTGGGTCATAGACCTTATGTGGAAGATAATACTGCTATTCTCTTAAATGGACATAGTATTTAAATATCTTGCTATGATTTTACCTTTATACTTGAGCACTTCTCTAAGATTTCTATATTTAGGCCCCTCTCCTCTGTACACCTGTCTTCAGGTGTAGATATCATGAACCTGCCATGAGTGTGAAAACCTATCAAATCATGTTTCTGTCCCCAAATGTCCTTTGGTGTACATCTGACCTTTGGAGCTGGGTTAATCTACCTAGTGCCCCATTCTTAGAGAAAATGGGCTCTCCCTCACCTAGTAATTTTTATTTGCCAAGAGTTCCTCAGCTAATGTTGGGGCTTTTTCCTCTCTGCCCCACTTCTATGCTGGGATTTGTTTTTCTGGCGTGATATTGCATAGGCCTTGTGAACCTGTTGTTACTGCTGTAAGTTCCTATGGGCGACTTCCCTGCTGTCTGGACTACTTTTTACTTTTAGTCATCCATCAGCTCTGGCTCTTACAATCTTTTGTCCCCAACTTTGCAAAGGTCCCTCAGGTTTGGAGGGCAGAAGTAGGTCTCCCTTTAGCCCTAGCTGGCCTTCAACTCCCTATGTACTCCAGGGTGGTCTCCATCTCACGGAGATGTGCCTTACTCTGCCTCTTGATTCTCCTAGACTTAAAAGTATATGTCCATGCCCACCCTTAAATTTTTATACAACATCTCACTATATCTTCCGGTATGACATAGAATTTTCTATGTACAACAGGTAGCCTTGAACTCACAGAAATCTGCCCATTTCTTCTTCCTGATTTCTGGGATGTCAGGTGTGCAGCAGAATGCCTGGTCAAGAATCTTTGTTTTTCAGTAGATAGTGACTAATACAGAGACTCACAACTGGTGAGTATTTAGAGAATAATGGTCTGCAGAGTGCTCAGCTCTATAGGAGCAATCTATGTCATATGTTTTCCCCTAGAGCTCAAGGATCATTGTGAAAGAAGGAATGGAAGATTGTAAGAGCCAGACATAGTGGGCATGTGCAGTGATAAAGTTTTGGCTGTGGCTCCTGGTAGATAGTGTGCTGGATAGCTTTAGTGTCAACTTGACACACCTGGGTTGAGGGAGCAGTAGTGAGAGCACCGAATCCTAACCACTAGACAACCAGGGAGCATTTCATTAAGTTTTAATTTAAGAAGATTTCCAACAGTAAACTTATTAAATAAATTGCCAAGACATAACTCTGAGGCTGTTAAAGTAGACTGCTGTACTTTGAAATGGAGATCTTAATGAGTACTAGCATCAATACCAGCCACCTCACTTTAAAATACATCTCCATGATTCACATGCATCCTGATTGTCTTAGTGACTTCTGATTTTTGTCTGCTTTATATTGAGTAATGTTATAATAATTCTGTAAATACACAAACCACAGGAAGGGCCTTTTCTCCTATGTCTCTGGCTCCTCAGTATTTAGCATTTATCATATAATTCACTCTCCTTTTAAAGAAAAAAAAAAGTCCTGCATTTAGCACATACCAATCAGTTTAGACAGGGAATTAGTCTGGTAATTAAGCCCAAGTTAGAATCAGTGTACTGAAGGAAAGGCCTGTTGGTTTCTGTCTGGTATTATGATACATTGACACAAGCATTTTTTGTAAATACCTGGATGTCCTAGGAGAATAAGTCTTAGGGGACAGAGACATTATGAAGAGAATGATGTTCAATTCAATATGACATGATGACTTTCTTACTGCTGATATACTTCTAATAAAAACTATGTCTTCATATTTAAATATACCACTGAAAAATATTGTTCTGTATTTAGACTGAAGGTACATTTACTGATGAATTTTAATACTGTGCTTCTAAAATCATATGTTTTCCTTTGAAGAAACTCTTACTGATGATGAGATTTAATATAATGGATATTCCTATTGTAACAGAAGATAGTTTGTCATTGTGTCCACCTAGCTTCTGAGAATCTAAACAACTACAATAGTACCTGCCATATTATCACATGCATGGCAGTTTTGTTGAAGTAGCAATCATGCCCTGTATAAATTAAAAACTTCAGATACTTTTGAGACATCAACAGAGAAATACATGATTATAACTTCTAGTTTAACACTCCATGTAATGTGACAGTAAAAAAACAGTGGTCCAAGAACTAAAGTAATAGGTAGAACCTATCGCAGACAAAATGAAGCAGTCAATGCTAAAATCAAAGAACAAGGAAGCATTGTAGTTATTTTAGGAAAAAAAATAGCGGCAGTAGATTCAAGTATTTTGGCTCAATAATAACCATTTAATTTTTTTTTCTAAAACCCCACTTAACTGGCAAAGGACATTTCACATAAGAAAAGCTAATCTACCAACAAGTTTCCTCAAGGCTTCCTTCATGTCCCTGTTCCTTAGGCTGTAAATAAATGGGTTGAGCAATGGAAGGACGACACTGTACATCACAGAAGCTATTTCAGTGTTTCTGGGAGATTCTATCACTGCAGAGCTAATGTACACACCAAAACCTGTTCCATAGAACAGGGAAACAACCAAGAGATGAGAGGCACAGGTGGAAAAGGCTTTGAGCTTTCCTCCTGAGGATGGCATTCTCAAGACTGAAGATACAATGTAAATGTATGACAGCAAGATTCCACAGACAGGACCACCCACAAACACAAATGATGCAACAAATATCAGAAATTTATCAAGAAATGTATGAGAACAGGCAAGCTTAATAACCTGAGCCAGTTCACAGAAGAAGTGGGGGATTTCTAGATCTTGGCAGAAGGACATATGCAGCAACATTAGACTGTGGAGCAGAGCGTCTGCAGTGCTGAAGAGTAGTGATAATAGGACCAGGAGGACACAGTAACAGAGGTTCATGGTGATAGTGTACCTCAGAGGATTACAAATGTCCACATAGCGGTCATAGGCCATCACTGTCAGAAAACTTTCCATGCCACCAAAAATGGAGACAAAGCAGGTTTGAGAAAGACATTCTCTGTATGTGATGCTGTCATCCTGTGCTTCAATGTTCACCAGCATCTTTGGTATTGTGGTTGTGCTTAAACAGATGTCATTAATGGAGAAAATAGAGAGGAAGAAGTACATGGGTGTGTGGAGGTGGGAGATAGAGCTGATGGCTAATATGATTAGCAAGTTTCCCAGAACTGTGACAAAGTACACGGACAAGAACATGCTGAAGACCAGAGGCAGCAGTTTATGATCATCTGTCAGTCCAAGGAGATGGAATTCTGTGACATCTGTTTGGTTTTGCAGTTCCATATTTCTGATGAGGACTTCGCAAAGATGAAGGAAAAAAAATTGAAAGCATGGACATAGGTGTCAGACCAAATCACTTGAGAATGTATGAGAAAACTTCTAGATATGATGATAATTTACTGGTAGAGTGCTAGATTTTGTTTTTGATTCACCTAATACATAATGATTGCTTATAGCACTTAAGGAACTCTCAAAACTCCACTAACATAATTGCAAACGTATAGAACATATAGTATTTACCAATGATTTTGATTAAGAAGTAGTGTATTTCTCAACAGAGAAGTGGACCTGTGTTTATTTAGAGAATGATGCCACAAAATGAGAATTGAGTAAATGTTAGATATGATAGAATGTCAAACAGATGAGGTGTTCAAGAAGAGTCAAAAGGGCTTGTGCAGAGGATATAATGAAATAAATAAGACACAGAATAATATTGGGTGGAGCAGATATGAAAAAGTAGCTATAGTGTGACAGACATGGAACAGAAAACCCACAAGGACACCTTAACCATTACATTTCTATCTTCCTCTTTTATTTCACTCCTCAGGGAAACCCTGGATGAAATTTTAGGAATGTATTTGCTTTAATTTTCAAAGCTCACCTGAATATTGAAGATCACATAGCAGTCCTCAAGAATTGTGGATGGATAAGTAAGTCCAAAGTTTAGTGTTTAAGAGCCAACATTTCTGAGAACATAGGTGCAAGAGCTTCTTGGAGAGTAACATTTTTAACTGAGATCACAGGCCAATGCAGGCAGTCTCCAAATCTCATGGGACACAAAGGCAAATCTCCCATTAGCCCAGTTATCTACTGCTCTATTATTCTGGTCCTATATGTTCATCTTTTTAAAGAACAATGCCGCCGGGCGTGGTGGCGCACGCCTTTAATCCTAGCACTTAGGAGACAGAAGCAGGCGGATCTTTGTGAGTTCAAAGCCAGCCTGGTCTACAGAGTGAGTTCCAGGACAGCTGGGGCTACAGAGAGACCCTGTCTCGAAAAGACAAAAAAAAAAAAAAGGGACAATGCTATAGAATAGTAGTCTTTACTAGGTCTAATTCCCTGACTCAGGAGGCCAAGTGTGTAACATCCCATTATTTCCAATTCTTGGCTCATTCTTTTTTTCACAGATATGACATAAAAAACACATTACCTTTCAAATTATTTGTGTTGTCAACACTGACTACAAATTAAATAAACACAACAATGGCTTTCTGGTTAAGAGTTTTAAACCCTTTTAAAAAAATTATCACAAGGAACCAAAAATTTTCCTTGCTAAGATGGAATTCTAAATATTTAATTGATATGTCTCAATTACAACTTTTTATTCAGATGTCTCTAGTCATATAGTGCATTTTGGGAGCCACAAATGAAGACTATTCGCTGGGCATATTGTTTAATATTGGTATTCATATTAAAACTCTTAATATTTTAGACTTTGAGATGGATAGCATTGCAAGAAACCAACATAAAATATCCTATGATAATAATTTTTATTTTATTTTTAAAGGTTCTTTTTTCTATTACTTTTTTATTTTTATTTTTTCATTTTTTAACAATAAGTAATAATTTATGAGTACAAGCACCCTTCATGTAAAACCAATTTGCAAGCAGTTGTGCCCAAACCCACACAGTCCAAGTGTCCCACCATCCAGCTGGGGGGCTTGTATGTTCAATTAAGTTGATCAAATAAGTGTCCAGTCTATATTGCTGTAGTTTCACCATTCACCCCAATCGCAGCCCTTACATTCTACCATGCCCCCTCTTCCGCAGATTGTTCCCTAGGCTTAGAAAATTAAAGATGTACTTTTATTACATTTTAGAGTTTAAGTTTGATTATGTGGGTGTGTTTGTTTGTGTGTGTGTGTGTGTGTGTGTGTGTGTGTGTGTGTGTGTGTGTGTTTGGGATTGACCATGGGCCACCAGGTTCCTGAGTGGGTAGAGACCTCAGGTCTCCTGAAGCTGGAGTTACAAACAGGTTCAAAATCTCTGATATAGGTGCTGGGAATCAAACTTGGGTTCTGTAGAAAAGCAGCAGTCCCCTGCATCTGTTTACTTAGTTATCTTTATAAACTTTTTCTTCTCTTAAAAGACAAGCAGCATTGTCATGATTTTAGGCAACATAACAACATATAGAGAAAATCGAAATAAAACCTTGAAAAAGAGGCCGTTTAAACTATCATAATGGAGAGTAGTGCTGGGGAATGTTTCCACAATATTGGTGGAGATACTCAGTTTTCTTTAAGATTGAGGCACTTGGTAGGCTGACTACTCTGCATTAAACAGCCACACACCCAAGAGTATATAGGTAGCACAAGCTGGACTAGACGACTATCTTTTTAAAGAGGATGCGGTTGATGAGGTAACAGCAGTTAAGAGCAGAGGGTGCTGTTGCATAGGACCGAGGTTTGATTCCCAGGACCCACATAGCACCTAACCACCATCCATAACTCCAGTTCCAGGACAATTTGACACTGTTTTCTGAACTCCATGGTGTTTTTACAACACAGGGGCCCTTACATACATGAAAGTAATACACTCATACACAAAACAAAAATAGTAAACAAAATATTCAAAACTAAATATATAAGAAGGGGACACAAAATTGGGTGGGTAGGGAAAGGGGGTAGACTTTGAAGAATTTAGAGGAATTGTGAATATGATCAAAGTCCATGTATGAATTTCCCAAAGACCCAATAAAATCAGTCATGAAAAAAAATCCTTTAATGCTCCAATAAAACCAGAATTCTAGAAAATGGGTGAATTTCTAGATATTCTCTCTGAACACACACACTTGCACTCCTACAAATTGGAACATGTGCACATATATGTACACAACACAGAAGTATACACATGAAATACACAAAAAATATTGTGGCAAATTTGGCCCTTAAGCAATTTTAAAGACCATCCCATGAAGTAGCTCCTGCTGTCCTTATCCTCCTAGTCAGTCCTCTGAGGGCTAAGGTTACAGTCATGTGCCACCATGCCCTACAAATTTTAAGTTTTTAATAGGTGTATAAATTATTTTTAAATTCTATTATTCATATATATATGAATAATAGAATTTAAAATATACATGGCTCAAGGGTCAACTGCCTACCAAATCCAATTACACTCTGTGAAAGAGTTAATTAGTGCTTTGAAGGTGGCTCAGTGGGTAACGGTGCTTGTCAGCAAGCCTGTGACCTGTGTTTGATCCCCAGAACCCACATGGTAGAAGGAGAGAACTCTGTAAACTCGTCTTTTGACTTCCAGGATATACTGTGGGACATGCACACACGCACAGGTCTTCAGGCACACATAATCACACAAAACATACATGAATAAATACTTATGTAATTAGATACAAATATTTTTATTATATATTTTTATTTTTGTGTGTGTGTTTTCTACATAAATTTTCAATCAGTCTTGATTGCCTTTTTATCCCCTTCTCCATTGGCACCCTCCTGCAGGGTCCCCAGAGGAGGTCATACATTCTGTCATTTGTACTAGGGATTGTTGTGCCAAACTACTTTCCTAATCCACTCCTCAGTTCCAGCTCATCCCCTGAGCTATAGTCAACCCATCAGGAACCCCTCTCCTAAAGGTGGCCGGTTCTTCCTCACTCAACCAAAATCAGCTGCCAATATTTCTTTAGCAAAGATTTTGTCTGTTACCCATTTCTGCAGTTCCATGGTGTGTAGAGCTTGCACTGTAGATGTGTCACCTAGGCATGAACAACTTAGAGACCATGTCTGTGTGTGTCCAGTTGTGTATTATGTACTATTCTTCTGGTGCAAAAGAAGCTTCTTTTTCAAGTAATGTCTGGGATATTTGTCTGTAAATATAAATGTACCTATTTTTCTGTTAGTGAGTTAGTGCAGTTAGCGAGTTACCCTAGTGACATGTTAACCTTGGGTATTTCTCTAAGATCTATGACCTCTCCAATTGTGTGCATATGGCTATGTTTACAGTACCACACATTATTTTCCTCCTACTGAGTGGGCTTTAGGTCCAATTAGCATTGATTGCCCCCAAGATAAAGGTGACATCATTGCACTGATGTCCTATGCTGTGCCGTCACTGAAATGGATATTTGGTCTTAACCAAATGCAGGACCACTGATTGACCTTTTCCCTTAGCCGCTTCCATAATGCTCTCGAAAGCTATGAGAGCTCACCTTCAGGGGACGTTTCTTTCAGGTCAGTTCCAGCTCCATTGTGCCAAATCCAGTCACTTGGTCAGTATGGTCTTACAGTATGGAAGGCGATCAAGGGCTATGACAATAGCCTGTGTGATTTAGGGCATATCTTGGACTACCCTGGCCAATGACTCAAAGAAATGTTTGTCCTGTCTGTACTATTTCTTGACATGAAGCTTTTGTCTATGTACGTGGACTCATGTAGAGATATTGCATGTGTAATTTGACAAAAGTTTGCTAGAATAATGTGATTCTCTCAGGTTTTTTTTTTTTACCCCAGCTAGGCATTATTTATCTCTCCACTCTCTCCTTACCTGTCTAGCCCTCCCTGCATGTCTTCTGCATTTAAAGTATCCCAATTTCTTCCTTAATACTCCCAGTCTCCTATGGCCCCATTTCTCTTGGGCTCCTTTTTCCCCTTTATCTCCACATTTCCTTCTATAACCCTTCCTCTCCCATCACATCTAGATATGCTGATTTTGTCCATTTCTCCGCATGTAACACCTGTCATCTACTAGACTTCTGTCTCAGGATCCCTCTTTCCCTTTACCTTGTGGTTCCTTTTCATTTACCTGTTCCCTACAGTTACATCAGTATATAAAATTGGGTATAAGAATTTGTTGCTAGGATCCACAAATGAGGGACAACATAATGTCATTTTTGTCTGAGCCTGTATTACTTTGCTTAGCAAAACACCTTCTATTTATATCCATTTACCTGCAAATTTCATGATTTTGTCTTTCTTTTTTTATTTTTTTATTGACGCTTTGTGTATTTCATACATCATTTTCCAATTCAGTTCAGGCATATTTCCCTTTCCCTTACCCCCACCCCACCCCATCCCAGATCATGCATTCTGCCATAAGTGTCCTGCATTTTTCTCTCAGTTTTTTTTCATTTTTTAGCAATAAGTGATAATTTATGAGTACAAGCATCCTTCATGTAAAACCAATTTGCAAGCAGTTGTGCCCAAACCCACACAGCCCCTTGGTCCCACCATCCAGCATGGGGTGGGGTTTGTATGTTCAGTCAAATTGATCAAATGAGTGTCCAGGCTATATTGCTGTAGTTTCACCATTCACCCCAATTGCAGCCCTTACATTTTACCATGCCCCCTCTTCCGCAGATTGTTCCCTAGGCTTGGAAAAGGGGCACAGGTGGATGAGAAGCAAAAGTCTACTTTCTCTGGAGTTATTGTCTTGGACTTTGGTCAATTCTGGCTGTTTCCTTTCATGGGCTGACAGTTTGTCCAAGAATAACCTTTCGATCCTACTAATGAAGCACAAGCAATTAGATATATAGGTATTTAAACAGTACTAATTGTTATTGTAGGTTACTTTGGTATAGACACAGATGTTTGGATGGTATTTTAATCCATGAGTTACATTTTTTTCTGTTAAATATGACAGGGTCTTACTGTGGCTTATAACATCTCCTGACCATTAGAGTATGTAAGCTTGTGGCATCAGCCATGGGTTATTTCTCCAAGGGGAGAGCCAATAGCCAATTAGATTTGGGATATACAGGCACATGGCTGCCTCTGCTGCACAGTATTTCCAGGCAGGTGAGGTGTAGCTGGTGCTGACGGTGGAGTCTTGCTTGACTCAGGGAGACCCATATTTGCTTTATTGGTTTAGTGGCCTTTGGTAACACTCTCTGGCATTCCAGAGGCCATCTGTACACTTGCATGTGTGGTCTCAATACATCCCTCCCATGTTAACGTCAGGTCTTCGGCAGCAGGGTCTTATTGCCTCTCCTCCTGTAGGTATCCCAACTTAGAGGCAAGGAGCCCTTACCTTTTGTGGGGCCTTGGATCCCCTGGCCAACATCCACCTGGTAGAACAATCCATTGCTGATGTCAGAGCTCCTGTATTAATATATTTTGCCTGAGTGCATAGCCCTAGGACTTTAGTATTATATTTGGTTCTGAACAGAGAGTAATCCCTTCCACAGTTCCCATGTCTAGTAGTCAATTAAAGAAAGCAGTTTTACCGGTTTTATAAGAGATTACCTCTACAATAGTTGTCTCCAATTTACAGTTGGGGAGCGACCTCATCATTGTCATATTTCTCCTTGTTCTATGGGTGGGAAGGCAAGGAAGTCTCTCATATCAGAACCTTTGTGGCACCTAGAAGGTAAGTTTCATTAGGACTCATTATAACTAGTTGTTACATGTAGGATCCACAGAGGGGTTCGATGTTTATGGCAATCTGAGGCTTTTCTTCCTTTGAATGTTCAGACGGGTCAGCCTTTCCGTTGCCACTTTTTGGTACATCCTACTCAATGCAAACCTGTATCTTTTCTTTCTCAGCCGTTAAGTTGGTGACGTTTTGTCCTGTTGGAACAAACAAATCTTTTCCCATAGTTAGTTTTAAGATTTGAATTGCAAGGGTTTGATGAAAAGGTTTCATGTCTTTCTGTATCCCCCCCCCTTTTTTTTTAGCGTATGAGTCTCCAGAAGATAGTTGTATTATACATGACTATAGGGTGGAGTCAAGGCATAGATTTCATCAAATTCACCCATGTTGTTTTGGGTGACTATATATGATTAACTTGGGAAGCAAACTTAATTTTTACGTTAAATCATCTTAAAGAGAATGCTACAAGGTGATACTGTACAACAGAGAAATTATAGAGAACATTTGTATGTGTCAATCCCAAAGTTCTTGCTCTACAGATTTTATGTAAAGCAAATGTGGGCAACAGCGAATTATATCTCCATTTAATTCAGATGCATTACCATTTTTATCAGATTCTGTAAACCAATGTTGTTTAATATACACATGTTTACTTTTACTTTTACTAAGTCCTAAAACACCATGTGTCCTGTAGACAGTGTCTAGGCGAAACTGGGTACTTGCTGAGCTCACGTCAATTAAATATGCCTTAATCGAATATACACCCGTGTCCCTCTCCCACCCATCCCCCCTTCCCAATTCACCATTTCAGTCCATTTTCTGATGCAGTCTTTCTGTTGTTCTTTTACTATGCATCCCTCTCCATGAGAAATATTTATATCTGGGTTGTTGGTACTAGCATCCACATATGAGGGACACCATTTGTCGTTTGTTTTTCTGGGACTGTGTTACTTCACTTAACATAATGTCTTCTAGCTCCATCCATTTACCTGCAAAGTTCATGATGTTGTCCCTCTTTACCACTGCATAGAACTCCATTGTATACATGTACCACATATTCTCTATCCACTTGTCAGCTGAGGGGAACCTGGGCTGGTTCCAGCTTTTTGCTATTGTGAACAGAACTGCAATAAACATAGCTGTGCAAGTATCTCTGCAGTAAGATGTGTCTTGTGAGTATATACCCAGGAGTGGTATGACTGGGTCAAATGGCAGGCTCATTTTGAGTCTTCTAAGTGTTCTCCACACTGTTTTCCATAGTGGCTGTACAAGTTTACATTCCCACCAGCAATGGATGAGTGTTCCCCTTTCCCCACAACCTCTCCAGCACTTGGTATCATTAATATTCCTGATCCTAGCCAGTCTTATTGGAGTGAGATGATATCTCAAAGTGGTTTTAATCGCATTTCCTTAATTGTTAGCGATGTTGAACACTTCTTAAGATGTTTCTTGGCCATCTCTAATTCCTCCTCTGTGAAGTCTCTATTCAGATTTTATCTTTCACCTTAGATCACCTATTAATTGGTCTTTTATGTTGTTGGTCTTTTGTATTTTGAGTAATTTATACACTCTGCATGATAAAACTCTGTCAGATGTGCTACTGGTGAAGATTTCCCCCTATTCTGTGGGTTTTCTGTTTACTTCTTTGTTTGCTGTACAGACACTTTTTAGTTTAATCAGGTCCCAGTTGGTTATCATTGACCTTATTTCCTGAGCAATTAATGCCTATTTAGAAAGCCCTTTCCTATACTTGTATCTTGTAGGGTACTGTTTATGCTTTCTTCTGACAGTTTTCAGAGTTGCAGGTTTCACTCCAAGGTCTTTGATCCATTTAGAGTAGACTCTTGTGCAAGGTGAAAGATAAGGGTTTAATTTCATTCTTCTACACAGAGTGATCTAGTTTTGCCAGTGCCATTTGCAGAAGATGCTGCCTTTCCTCCACTGAGTGTTCTTGGCCCCTTTGTCAAATATCAGGTGGCTGAAATTGCATGTTCTCAAGTTTGGATCTTCAATTATGTTCCATGTATCTACAGAGCTATTTTTGTGCCACTACCATGCTGTTTTTGTGACTATATCTCTGTAAAATAATTTGAAATCTGAGATAGGAAACTCTTGTGCATCGCTCTTTGTGCTCAGGTTTGCTTTGGCTCTCCAGGGTGGTTTTTTTTGTGTTTCCATATCAATTTTAGGATTTTTTTTCCAATTCTATAAAGAATATCATGAAGATTTTGATTGGGATTGCATTGATTCTATATATTACTCTTGGTAGGATGGTCATTTTTACTATATTAATTCTTCCAATCCATGAACACTAGACATCCTTTGATCTTCTGGTGTCTTCCTCAATTTCTTTCTTCAAAGATTTAAGTTTTTCATTGTAGAGTTCTTTACTGTGTTTGATCAGGTTTATCTGACATATTTACTTGAGGCTATTGTGACTTGAAAGGTTTCCATGTACTATATTCTCAATTGCTTGTTATTGGTATATAGAAAAGCTACTGATTTTTGTAGATTAATTTTGTAACTTGCCACTTTACTAAAAGTGGTAATCCTTTCCAGGAGTTTTCTGGTGGAATTTTTGGCCTCGCTTAACTATAATACCATATGGTCTGCAAAAAGTGATAGTTTGATGTATTTTTTTTCCAATTAGTACTCCTTTAATTTTCTTCTCTTGTCTTATTGCTCTAGAGAAACTTTCAAGCACTATATTAAGAAGGGTTGGAATCAGTGGACAGCCTTGCCAGGATTCTGATTTTAAGGGGAATGTTTTTAATTTTTCTCCATTTAGAATGATGTTGGCAGTGGGTTTCTTTATATAGCTGTAATTATGTTGAGGTATGTTCCCTCCAGCCCAATTGTCTCTATGACTTTCAACACAAAAGAATTACTGAATTTTATCAAAGGCCTTTTCTGCATCAATTGAAATGACCATGTAATTTTTGTCTTTGAGTCCATTTATATGATGTATACCATTTATTGACTAATGTATATTGAACCATCCCTGTATTTCTGCAATAAATCCAACTGGATCATGTTGGATGACCTTTTTCATGTGTGCCTGTATGTGGTTTGCAAGTATTTTGTTGAGAATTTTTGCATCTATATTTGTTCAGGATTTCTTAAGGATACATGTCTATTGATTTCTTTTTTGGTGGTATCTTTTCCTGGTTTTGGTATTAGAATGATGGTGATGTCATAAAAGGAATTTGGGATTCCTACCTCTGTTTCTATATATTTGATAGAAGTAATATTGTTTGCAGATCCTCTTTAAATGTCTGGTTGAATTCTGTGTAATTCCACCTCGTCCTGGGTTTTTTTTAGTTGGGAGGTTTTGTATTACTGTTTCCATTTCCTTATATGTTATGGGTCTTTTTAAACTGTTGATGTCTTGTTGGTTAAGCTTTGGTGATGCCCATGACTTCAGATATTCATCCATATTTTTCAGATTTTCAAATTTAATAGAGAATAGATTTTAATCTATTCCTGTATAATGTCCTGGATCTTTATGTTCTCTGTTAGAATGTTTCCCCTTTCATCTTTAATTTTGTTGATTTGGAGTTGTTCTTTCTTTTGGGTAACTCTGTGTCTCTTGTTTATCTTTTCAAAGAATTAGTTCTTGGACTCATTGATTCTTTGTGTTGTTTCTATTTCATTAATCTCTGCTCTAATTTTTGTTATTTCTTCTTGTATGCTGGGTTTGAGTTTCATTTGTTGTTTTCTTTCAAGTGTCTTGGGTTGCAAACTTCAATCATTTGTGCTCTTTCCATTAAAAAATGTAGGCATTTAGAGTTATAGATTTCCCTCTTTGGACTTCTTTTAAATAATTCCATAGGTTTTGTTGTGTTGTATTGTCCTTTTGTTTAATTCCCAGAGTACTTTATTTCTTTCTTAATTTTTCCTTTGACTCATTAATTATTCAAGAGTGTGTGGTTTAATCTTCATGAATTTGTGTTATTAAGGCTTCTTCTGGTATTGACATTAAGTTTTATTGCATTGTGGTCTGATAGAATGTATGGAATGATTTCATATTATTTAATTCAGATGTCTCTCTTTTTATTCTTTGACTGACTGACCTATCTAATGGACAGAGTGGAGTACTGAAATCTGCTACTACAAGTGTGTTGGGATTAATCTGTGTCTTAAAGTCCTGTAGTATTGTGTTTATGAAGTTGGGTGCATCCATGTTTGGTACATATATCTTCATCATTGTAATATCCTCTTGGTTAATTATTCCTCTGATAAGAATGAAGTGACCTTCTTTATCTCTTCTGAATAGTTTCAATTTGAATTCTATTTCATTCTGTGTTAGAATTGCAACTCCTACTGGCTTCTTAATGTCATTTGCTTGGAATAGTTTTTCCACACTTACACCTTAAGTAAGTGTCTGTCCTTGAAGGTGAGATGGACTTTTTGAGACAAAAATAACATGGATTTTTGTTTCATAATTCATTCCTCTATCCTGTGTCTCTTCATTGGGGAATTCAGTCGATTTCTATTTAAAGTTATTATAGAGACATCCATATTTGTTCCCATCCTTTTAATTTCTGTCTACATCTTGGTATAAGTTAGTATTTCCACATTTATACCTTCATTTCATTTCCTTCTGTTGCCACTTGGGTATAGCTATTCCTTCTGCTCTTTGTATTACTTCAAGTATTCTCTGAAAGATAAGATTTTTGGATGTGAATTCTTTCAGCCTATTCATGTCATCGAAGATTTTTCTTTCTCCTCCAACTGTAATAGACATTTTTGCCAGATGAAGCATTCTGGGATTGCATCTATAGTCATTTAGAATGAAAAGTCAGCTGTAATTCTGATAGGTTTTCTTTATATGTGACTTGTCATTTTTCTTTTGCAGCTTTAAGTATTATCTCCTTGTGAAAATTCAGTTTTTTTTTACTATGATATGGTGTGGGGAGTTTTGGTGTTCTATCTGCATCTTGTACTTGTATGGGCATGTCTTTGCTTATTTTGGGGAAATTTTCTTCTGCAATTATTTTGAAGATCTGATCAATACCATTAACCCGTGAGTCTTCTCATTCATCTATGTCGACAGTGTGTAGATTTGGTGTTTTGGTGATGTCCTACCTTTCCTGAATTTTCCATTACTATGATTTTTAAATTTATTCATAATCTTTGCTTGAGTTGTCCAATTCTTCAACTTAATCATCCAGTATTGATATCCTATTTCTACTTTATTTATTCTGTTACTGAGGCTTTTCATTGTTTTCAGATGGCTGAGTGTTTCACTTCCTTTTCTATTTCAGCCTTTTTCTTCAATATTTCTGTATCTTATGTGAATTTAGTAAGAAGTTTGTACTTCTTTTTGTTCTTTTATTCATTTGTGTGTTTTTTAAATTCCTCAAATTCTTTGATCATGTTTATGATTGTTCTTTTAAATTCTGTGTCCTGAATTATGCCTGTGGGGGTGGTCCTCATTGTACAACTCTGCAGGTCTGGCCGTGTTTAGTGGAGATAAATTATTTGGGGCTTTCTGACTATTATTTTTCATTGTGATTTTGGTGTGTGGAATCCTTTTATTGTTTGTGATTTTGGTATGCAACTCAAGTCTTCCTTTGTTGAGTTGAAGACTGACTTTATATTATTTATGTGCCTTTGTGGTCTTCTAATTAGGTATGAAAGGTTGGTTGGTATAGGCTTCTAGGCTTCAGTTCCTCCTCCTCCTCCTCCTTCTTCTTGTATTGAAGGGGCTGGCTGTTTCTCATCCAGCTAGTTAGGAGCTACCTCAGTGTCCCAAGTCAAGTACCAAGCAGATATTTCCAAGGTTCCTTCTAAGGTCTTGCCCCCTACTAGCCAACAAGCACGCACCGTTTGGAAGGATTCCTAGGAAGGGACTCAGTTCAGGCAGTTTGGGCAGCCTGCAAAGGTCTGAAATCATACTAATACACAGCAGGTCTAGTGTGATTTCAGACAATCCCAGGCTAGAGGATTAGTGATCAGGTACCTGGGTAAGCTTACCACCAAGCGGGAAGCTTTCTTCAAGTATTTGTTGGCAAGCTGGAACCAATGAGCCCCCTGCACCACGTGGAGGCTGTAGGCACTTCCAGCCCAGCTGGAAAGGTCTGGATCTGGGTCCAAGTGCCGAGGAGTCTAGCCATGGAGCAGTGGGAGGGGATTCAGATGTTTCCAATCTAAGGGGTAAGGTGTTTGAGAGGGCAGCAAAACTAAGTATTTTCATTGCCATTCAGACTCCAGGGTCAGGAACACACAGATAGGCCCGAATCCACTGTACCTGGACAACACGTGGAAGAAGACTTCAGGCACTCCAAGACAGGTTAGAAATCTCTGCCAGGAGGCTCCAATGGATCTCATAAATATAAATATTTTAATTAAAGATAAAAATGCAGAATAAAATGCCATGTGAATTATATATCAGTGAAACATATTTAAGTTAGACATTCTTGAACTCATCACAAATACACAACTACAATGTGATCTCAAGTAGAACTTGGAACAGAGGTTCCCTCTTTACCTTGTTAAGCATGTTCTCAAAAGCCATTACTGTAGCCCTTTCATTAATATATGAGAACAGAAGTGGCTGGAGAGATGGCACACTGATTAAAAGCACTGGTTGCACCCAGAAATGGTGGTGCATACCATTAATCTCTAAACATAAAAAGAAATAAAACTAGTGCATGACTGTTCCTGTGGAAGACCCAGTTTTTGTTCCTAGTACTCGTATGGTGAGCAACAACTATAACTCTAGTTCTAGGAGATCTGGTGCCCTCTTCTGCCCTCTAAGAGCATTACATGCATATATCTGCTCACTTAACAAACATGAAGGCAATACACATACACATAAAATAAAAATAAATTAAACATTAAGATTCACATTATGCTGGAGCTCATATCTATTCTGTTTAGAACCAGCTTAAGGTTCATTTGTTGTTGTCTCTCAAGTGTTTTTAGCTTCAGTGTTTGTTTGTTTATTTGCCCTCTTTCTGCTTTTTTTTTTTATTAGGGGAATTATTTAAGTCTCAAAGGCCAAACTGGAAGAGTAAGATTTTTTTTTCTGTTTACAAGTGTAAAGCTAAAAATCAAACTATAAATTTGTTGACAGCCATATTTCCCATTGATTTTTAGATCCCTTCTCTCCTACTTCCAGCTACTGGGGAAATTATTTATAGAAATAACATTCTTACCACTTCATTGTCAATGTTGTATTTTTTGTTTTGTTTTGTTTTGTTTTAATTTTATTATTATTTTTGAATCAAATCTAGACCCGTGTCCCCCATCCTACCCCCCGCCCCAAAAAGCATTCTGCCAAACATGCTTTTCATCTCTTTCTCAGTCTTTCTCAAAGTTCTCCGTGTGGATGTTGACTGTTCTTAGTAGAAGTTCACTGTTTCAGTCGGTTCTTTGATGCAGTCCTTTCTGTTGTTGTTGTTTCCAATATGCATCACTCCCAACTACTTGGAAAAGTTCAAGGGGCCGTGCACAAGAAATACTACTAGGTAATTGGCACTAGCATCCACAAATGAGGGATATCATTCATCGTTTTTCTGGGACTGTGTTACTTCACTCAGCAGGATGTCTTCTAGCTCCAGTCATTTACCTGCAAAGCTCATGATGTCATCTATTTTTACTGCTTCATAGAACTCCATTGTGTAGATGTACGACATTTTCTCTATCCACTCGGCAGTTGAGGGGCATTTGGGTTGGTACCAGCTCCTTGCTGTTGTGAAGAGAGCTGAAATAAACATGGCTGTGCACGTATCTCTGCGGTAGGATGAGTCTTGTGGGTTCTGCTTTTTTTATGTAGACACTGAGTGCTATAAACTTCCTTCTTAAGATGTTTTTAATGTATCCCATAGATTTTTCCTGTCTTGTATTTTCTTTTTTTTGTTAAGTTCCTATTATATTATTATATTTTTATTTATTTTTTCTTGATTTCTTCCTTGACCCATGCATTATTCAGGAGTATGTTGTTTAGTGTCCATTTGTGCTTGTTGATAGTTGGGCTTATTCTGGTGTTTATATTGAGCTTCATTGCACTGTGGTCTGACAGGACCCAAGGAATTATTTCAATCTTTTTGTATTTGGTGAAGTTTTTCCTGTGTCCCAGTATGTGGTCAGTTTTGGAGAATGTTCCATGGGTTGCTGAGTAGAAATTATATTCTCTGATGTTTGGGTGGAAACTCTTCCTTTTATAAGTTCCCTTGGTCATGGTGGTTTTATAACAGCAACAGAAAAGTGACTAATTCAGTACTTGGTACCAGAGAATGGGCTGTTGCCTGTGAAGAACCTGACCATGTGGGTGTTTGGAGAAATGTGGAAGGCTTTGGAACTTTGGGCTAGAAAAGCTGTTGACTGCTGTAAGGAGAGATTAACCAGCCATTCTAGTAGAAGCTTTGAAGAAAGCAATGCTGAGAAAAATATATTTCCAGAGGAAAATAAGGACTTAAGCAGCAACTGGGATAGCTTGTCAAAGAGTCTGTTTGGAGTTTGTCCACAGCCCAAATGCTTTCCTGAGGCTAAGTTGAAAAGCAGTGGACCAATTTCTTTGGCAGAGGATATTTCAAGATAGCCTAACATAGAAATGGTTGCTTATATATTAATGGTGAATAATATACAGATGTACAGTGAAAAAGACCAAATGGGCAGAAAGAAATGCAGAATGTACAGTTTGGATTGGAAAAGTGCACTAGGAACAATGATGTTGGAGCCAGGGCAGGTGAAGGAGATTAAAATGATTAAGGAGAGGCCTAGAAGTTTACAAGTAAGCAATAGAACCAGTACCTTCAGGGAAAACCACACCCAGCTAAGCCTCCAACTTTTGAAAGGAAAATACTGAATGGGTTTTCTACTCCACCAAATCGAGGGCATATGTGGTTGAAGTAGGCCAGGGTCCATCCTGAACTTGTAGCCAGATTTGGCAGTTTCATTCACATGGTCCTGGCTTTAGAGGCATGAAGGATGCAAGAGTGAAGGGGTCGTTAGTTTTTCCTCCATGATTTCAGAGTGCCATTGAAGCCAGGCAGAGTGCAGCAGGGGTGACCCTGCATAAAGAATGCCCTGATAGGCCATTGTGTTAATCTGTGTAGGTGAAGCATGGTAGGCAATAGAGACCCCAAGAAGACATTTGAGGTGCCAGAGTTGTGAGATAGTTGCCAAGGAGAGCTGCATACAGGGAGTGGTATCATCCTAAGAAAGAGATGTATGTTGCTCAAAAAGCTGAAGGAGCTTTGGTAGTAAAGTCCCAGAAGTGACATATGAAGCTACTCGACTTGGTTTTTGCCTGCTTGTTTTCAGTCTTGTTTTGGTCCTATATTTCCTCACTATGCCTCTATTCCTCCCTTTTGGATGGGAATGTGTATTCAGTTCCACTGTATGTTGGGAGTATGTAATTTGTCTTTTGATTTTACAAGAAGTTACACTTAAGAGATTGGCCTAGGTCTCAGAAGAGACTTTGGATTGTAGACTTTTTTAAATAGTATTGAGAATGGTAATGACTATGGGAACTTTTAAGATTAGACTAAATGCATTTTATATGGTCATGAGCTTATGGGGGCCAGGGAATGGAATGTGGTGGTTTGAATGAAAATGTCCCCCATAGGCTTCAAGTATTCAGATATTTTTGTCCCCAGTTGGTGGTGCTGTTTTGGGAAGTGTTAGAAGGTGTGACCATCCTAGAGGAAGTACCTCAGTGGTGGAGGCTTCGAAAGTTCAAAAAGCCTTGCCAGTCTCTAGTTGGTCTCTCTCTGCTTCTTGTTCTTGTTTGAAGATGTGAACCTCAGCTTTCTGCTCCATCTCCTGCTACCATGCTTCCCTGACACAATGGATGCTAATTTCCTGGAACCAGGGGATCTCCCAAGATCATCTGAAGCACAGGTAGGAGCTAGATGCTTCAGACAGGTGGATTGTTTGATTGAATTTCGTTGTCTTTGTTGATCTTTGGTCCAACTGGCTGGCGTGACTGTGGGGGTGGAGTTGTCCTCCAAGCTGATATAAAAGATGGGTTTGTGTGAGTCTTGAGATTGGGGATCTCCCACTGCCACCTGAAGCACAGGTACAACACCCCCCTAACCAACTGGGATTGCTGAAGGAGTGTCCAAGTGGATTCTTTGGAGAACTTTCAGAACAGAAAGGGAAGAGTGAGTTAGGCTTCCAATAGAAAGCCTTAAGCTTAGACAGTCAACACTCCATAAGCAAGGAGTAGAAGAGAAAAACAAATCAATCAAACAACAAAGCCATCTGAAGGAGGCAAGCAAAGCAAGACTTCAACACAGTGAAGAGGCATTTGGGATTCACATTGGAATACAAACAAAGAGAAACCCATATGCCAGGGACACGAAGAAACAACATGAGAAAGGTGCAGGATAATTCCACACCAACCTCTGCCAATCCTGTGGAAGATTCCTACAGTGGGATTCCCCTGGGGATAGCCAAGGACACAGATATTAGAAGTACAATTGTGAACATACTTAAAGAAGTACAAGATTATAAAGAGCAAATCAAAGAATTAAGAAAAGAGAATGAAAATCTCAAGAAAGATCTAGAGAGAGAGAATGACAAACTCCAGAAGGAAGTGGAGACACCAAAAAGATCTCATGTTGAAAAAGATAAGGAAACAAACCAGCGAAGCAAAGAGTTACAGGAAGTGATTGAGAAGCTCCAAAATGAAGTGGAAATACTAAAGAAATCAGAAGAGGAAATGAAAAAGGAAATCAAACACTCATCCAACCAAGAGGAAAGGAATGGAAAAAAGCCTCAGAAGCAGAAAGGAGGAAGCAGCACAGAGAATATCAGACCTGAAAGATAACACAGAACAACTAAAAACCTCCAGTAAAGATTATGAAAAATTTAAAAATACACAAAAATGTAACAACCAGGAAATGTGAGACACTATAAAAAGATCAAACCTCCACATCATAAGAATAGAGGAAGGAGAAGAATCCCAAGAGAATGCTATTGATCAGATCTTCAACAGAATAATAGATGAAAATTTCCCCAAACTAAAAGACAAACCAGTACAAATACAAGAAGCACATAGAACTCCAAACAGACAAGACCAGAAAAGAAACTCTCCACACCACATCATAGTTATAATGCTAGACACCCAAAACAAAGACAAAAATCCTTAAAGCCACATGACAAAAAGAACAAGTGACCTATAAGGGGAAACCTATCAGAATTACAACTGACTTCTCAGTGCAAACTATGAAAGGAAGAAGAATGTGGATCAAAGCATCCCCGGTATTAAAGGACTATAGATGCCAACCCACGTTACTATACCCAGCAAAAATGTTGATTATAGTTGAAGGAGAGAGAAAAATCTTACATGACATAAACGAGATGAAAGAATACATGTCCAGAAATCCAACCCTTCAGAGAATACTTGAAGTAATTCAAAGGACAGAAGAAAGAGCAACCACCCCCAGGCACCTAGAAAGAGAAATCAATAAAAGCATAACTGCAGAAGTAGAAACCTAAACCAAAACTGCAAATGGATAATAAGGCAAAAGGAAGCAACACAAACGTATCAGTAATACCTTAAATATTAATGGACTAAATTCCCCAATCAAAAGACATAGACTGGGAGATTGGATTAGGAAACAGAATACCAAGTGCTGGAGAGGTTGTGGGGAAAGAGGAACACTCATCCACTGCTGGTGGGAATGCAAACTCATACAGCCACTATGGAAAGCAGTGTGGAGAACCATTGGAAGACTTGAAATGAACTTCCACCTGACCCAGCCATACCACTACTGGGCATGTACCCACAAGACTCATCTTAGCACAGAGATACATGCATTGCCATGTTTATTGCAGCTCTCTTCACAATAGCAAGGAGCTGGAACCAACCCAAATGCCCCTCAACTGAAGAGTGGATAGAGAAAATGTGGTACATCTACACAATGGAGTTCTATGGAGCAGTAAAGAAAGATGACAGCATGAGCTTTGCAGGTAAATGGCTGGAGCTAGAAGATATCATGCTGAATGAAGTAACACAGTCCCAGAAAACCAGATGATGAATGGTGTCCCTCATCTGTGGATGCTAGCTCCGATCACCTAAATGTATGGCCAACTGAACATTTGTTATTAGTTTTTTACACATTCACACCACTGCTTTCTATAATGATTACATGAGGTTCCAGTGATTGAGCATTCCCTTTTCTCCACAACCTCGCCAACATTTGGTGTCATTTATCCTCTTGATCATAGCCAGTCTGAATGGGGTAAAATAAAATCTTTAGGTGGTTTTGGTTTGGAATTCCCTCATTGCTAAATATGTTGAGAACTTATTGAAGTGTTTCTTAGTCATTGTTATCTCTTCTTCTGAGAGCTCTCTGTTCAGATTCATAGCCCATATTTTAATTGGGTCGTTTATTTCCTTTGTCCTTTGTTTTAAGTTCTTTGTATATTCTGTATACTAATCCTATGACTTCCTGTGTTGTTGTTTTTTTTTTTTGTCTTACAGAAGCTTTTTAGCTTTATGAGGTCTCATCTGTTAACTGTCAACATCGATTCCAGAGTGACAGAGTATGATTTAGAAAGTCCTTTCTCTGAATCTTGTGGAGTATTGCCCATGTTTCCTTCTAAGAGTTTCAGAGTTTAATGTTTTCCATTGAAGTCTTTGAGCCATATGGTGTTGAATTTTTTGTGGAATGATAGATTGGGTTTAATTTTATTACCTATCGGCAGAGATCTAATTTTGGCAGCACCATTTGTTGAAGACGCTGTCTTTCCTCCACTGTTCATGTTCTTGGGCACTTTTGTTAAATATCAGGTAATGGAAATTGTGTGCATTTGTGTTTGGGCCATCTATTTGTTCCATTTGACCTACAAATATGTTACTATGTTGACAACATGCTGTTTGTATTACTATAGCTCTGTAATAGTGTATAAAAACTCATGTGATAATCTCCAAACATTGTTCTTTGTGCTCATGATTGATTTGGCTGTACAGGTTCTTGTGTGGATCCATACGAATTTCAGATTTTTTTTTTTTCTATATCTTCGAAGGATGCCATGGATATTTTAATTGGTATTGCTCTGAATCTGTAAATTGCTCTTGGCAGAATGGGAATTTTTCACTACATTAATTCTACCAATCCATGAACACGGGAGGTCTTCCCATCTTTATGTGTCTTCTTCCATGTCTTTTTCCAAAAAGTTTATTTATTTTTACTGTAGAGGACTTTAATGTCTTTAGTTAGGCGGCTTCCTTTCCTCCTCCTCCTCCTCCTCCTCCTCCTCCTCCTCCTCCTCCTCTTCCTTCTTCTTCTGCTTCTGCTGTTTTTTTTTTTTTTTTTTTTTAAGACAGGGTGTATTAGTCACTTTTCTGTTGCTGTGATAAAGCACCATGACCAAGGAACTTATAAAAGGAAGAGTTTATTTGAGCTTTCGATTGACAGTTCCAGGGAATTAGAGTCCATTGTGGCAGGAGGCATGGCAGCTGGATCTGGAGCAGCAAGCCGAGGGTCACATATCGCAAAGATCACAGGAAGCAGAGAGAGAGAGAGAGAGAGAGAGAGAGAGAGAGAGAGAGAGAGAGAGAGAGAGAAATTGTAGACCACGAGGCTTGTTAAACTCACTAAGCCTGCCCCCAATAACGTACTTCCTCTAGCATGGCCACACCTTCTAAGACCTCCCAAAACAGTGCCACCAACTGGAGACAAATGTCTGAATACTTACAGCTTATGGGGGACACTGATTCAAACCACCACACAGGGTCTCCCTGGAACTTGCTATGTAGACCAGGCTGGCCTTGAATCCACAGAGATCTGCCTGCCTTTGCCTCCCAAGTGCTGGGATTAGAGACATGTGCCAACACACCCAAGAAAGGTTTATTCTTAGACATTTTAATTTTTTTGAAGCTTCTGAGATGTTTCTCAGACATCTTCACTTCTTCATTTGTGAAGTTTGTCTTCAACTCTTTCCTCCATCTTTTGATTGAGTCCTTTGTTTTCTTCCTCCTTTGTTTTTTGAATAATTTATGTATTCTGGATATTAATCTGTCAGATGTATCACTGGTGAAGGTTTCCTCTGAGTCTGTGGGTTTTCACTTCTTTGATTGTTTCTTTTGCTGTACAAAAGCTTTTGAGTTTAATGAGGTCCAACTTGTCTATTGTTGACCTTGTTTCCAATGCAGATGCTGTCTGATTTAGAAAGATTTTGCCTGTCCCTATTTTTGTAGGTTACTGCTGCTGTTTTCTTCTATCATTTTCAAGGTCTCTGGTTTCACGTTGAGGTCTTTTCCCTTTTTTAATTTATTTTTTAATATATATTTTGTAGAAGATTATCAAATCTAGATCTGTTTTCCCCACCCTATGTCCCCACCCCACCAGAGCTCATGTATTCTGCCAACGCATGCTTTTCATCTCTTTCTCAGTCTTTCTCGATATTCTCAATGTGGAAGGTGACTGTTTTGAGCAGAAATTCACTGTTTCAGTCAGTTCTTTGATGCAGTCCTTTCTGTTGTTGTTGTTGTTGTTTCCAATATGCATCACTCCCAACAGCTTGGACAAAAGCTCAAGGGACAGTGCACAAGAAATACTTACAACTAGGTAATTGGCACTAGCATCTACAGATGAGGGATACCATTTGTCATTTGTTTTTCTGGGACTGTGTTACTTCACTCAGTATGATGTCTTCTAGCTCAAGCCATTTTCCTGCAAAGCTCATGATGTTGTTGGGCCTGCATTGTCTTGGCCCATGAGGCCCTTGGCAACTTCTTGAGAAAGGAAGTAAGGCAGCCAGGCCAGGCTTGTTTACAACTGAGGGGCCCTTATCAGCTGGCCTTAAGCAAACAAGACCTCAGCCAAAGGAAGTAAGGTGGGCCAGCTGGTCCTAAGTAAACAAGAAGTGACTAAAAGAAGTAAACAAGACTGGGCTAAAGGAAGTAAGGTAGGCACAGCCAGGGTTGTTTTGAAACTTTTTCCATTGGCTCTAGCTATTTGACCTTTAAGATGATTGGCTGTTCCCTCCTGGTCTTTGCCTTTATAAGCTGCTGCCTGATGCAATAAAGTAAGTTCTTGCTTTGACGAGACTACTGACCCCCCAGTGTGGTTCTTTTCATGTTTTCGACACTCACCATCCTGCTCAGCCTCGAAGGAGAGACAGGCTGGCCTGACTCTCCTCTCTGCCCTACCTGCTGGATATATATTTTGTACAAGATTATCAAATCTAGACCCGTGTTCCCCACCCTATGCCCCCAAGCAACCAGAGCTCATGTATTCTGCCACACATGCTTTTCATCTCTTTCTCAGTCTTTCTCAATATTTTCAACGTGGAAGGTGACTGTTTTGAGCAGAAATTCACTGCTTCAGTCAGTTCTTTATGCAGTCCTTTCTGTTGTTGTTGTTTCCAATATGCATCACTCCCAACAGCTTGGACAAAAGCTCAAGGGACAGTGAACAAGAAATACTTAACCACTAGGTAATTGGCACTAACATCTACAGATGAAGGATACCATTCATCGTTTGTTTTTCTGGGACTGTGTTACTTCACTCAGCATGATGTGTTCTAACTCAAGCCATTTTTCTGCAAAGCTCATGATGTCATCTTTCTTTACTGCTGCATAGAACTCCATTGTGTAGATGTACCACATTTTCTCTATCCACTCTTCAGTTGAGGGGCATTTGGGTTGGTTCCAGCTCCTTGTTATTGTGAAGAGAGCTGCAATAAACATGGCCGTGCATGTATCTCTGTGGTGGCGTAAGTCTTGAGGGTACATGCCCAGGAGTGGTATGGCTGGGTCGGGTGGCAAGTTCATTCCAAGTCTTCCAAGGGTTCTCCACACTGCTTTCCATAGTGGCTGTACGAGTTTACATTCCCACCAGCAGTGGATGAGTGTTCCCCTTTCCCCACAACCTCTCCAGCACTTGGTATCATTTGTTTTCTTGATCCTAGCCAGTCTTATTGGAGTAAGATGATATCTTAAAGTGGTTTTCATTTGCATTTCCTTAATGATTAGTGATGTTGAGCAGTTCTTGAGGTGTTTCTCAGACATCTCTAATTCCTCGCTTGTGAAGTCTCTGTTCAGTTCTTTGCTCCATCTATTGAGCGGGTCATTTGTTTTCTTTTTTCTTTGTTTTTTGAGTAGTTTATATATTCTGGAAATCAATGCTTTGTCAGATGTATCTGCAGTGAAGGTTTCCTCCCACTCTGTGGGATTTCTCTTCACTTCCTTGATTGTTTCTTTTGATGTACAGAAGCTTTTGAGTTTGATGAGGTCCCATTTGTCAATTGTCGACCTTAATTCTTGTGCAGCTGCTGTCTGATTTAGGAAGTCTTTTCCTACGCCTATGTCTTGTAGTCTGCTGCCAACTTTTTCTTCTATCACCTTCAGAGTTTGGGGTTTCACGTTGAGGTCTTTAATCCATCTGGAGTTGACTTTTGTACAGGGCGAGAGGTAGGGGTTTAATTTCATTCTTCTACAAGTGGTGATCCAGTTTTGCCAACACCACTTGCTGAAGATGCTGTCTTTTCTCCATTGTGTCTTCTTGGCCCCCTTGTCAAATATGAGATGGCTGAAATTGTATGTGCTCAAGTTTGGATCTTCAGTTTTGTTCCATTGGTCAACAGGTCTGTTTTTCTGCCAGCACCAGGCTGTTTTTCAGACTATAGTCCTGTAGTATAGCTTGAAGTCTGGTATAGAGATCCACCTGTATTGCTCTATTCACTCTGGGTTGTTTTGGCTATTTGGGGTCTTTTGTTTTTCCAAATGAATTTAAGGACTTTTGTTTTCCAAGTCTGTGAAGAAACTCTTGAGGATTTTGATTGTGATTTCATTAAATCTATACAAGAGTTTGGGTAGAATGGACATTTTTACAATGTTAATTTTCCCAATTCATGAGTATGGAGGTTTTTCCATCTTCTGATATCTTCTTCAATTTATTTCTTTAAGGGTTTAAAATTTTTTATTGTAGAGATTTTGGTTTCTTTGGTTAGGTTTGTTCCTAGGTATTTTATTGTTTTGAGGCTATTGTGAGTGGAAATGTCTCCTTGAATTCCTTCTCCAGTTGCTTGTTGTTGGTGTAAAGTAAGGCCACTGATATTTTTTAGGTTAATTTTGTATCCTGCCACTTTGCTGAAGCTATTAACCGTTTCTAGGAGTTTTTTCGTAGAGTTTTTAGCATCCTTTAAGTAAACAATCATATCATCAGCAAAAAGGGATAGTTTGACTTCCTCTTTTCCAATTAGTACTCCTTTAATTTCCGTTTCTTGCCTTATTGCTGTAGCAAGTGTTTCAAGCACTGTATTCAAGAGGAGTGGTGACAGGGAGCAGCCTTGCCGACTTCCTACCTTTAAAGGGAATGTTTTTGTCATTTCCCCATTTAGGATGATATTGACTGTGGGTTTCCTGTATATAGCTTTGATTACATTGAGGAATGATCCCTCCAATTCCCTCTAGGACTTTAAGCATGAAGGGATGCTGCATTTTTTCAAAGGCTTCTTCACCGTCAATTGAGATGATGGTGTGGTTTTTGTCTTTCATTCCATTTATGTGCTTGACGATGTTTATTGATTTTTGTATGTTGAACCATCCCTGCATCACTGGTATGAATCCAACTTGGTCATTATGGATGATATTCTTGATGTGGGTCTGTATGCGATTTGCCAGTATCCTGTTTAGAGTTTTGGCATCTGTGTTCATTAGGGAGATGGGTCTATAATTGTGCTATTTGGTTGTATCTTTGCCTGGTTTTGTTAATAGAATGATGCTGGCTTTATAGAAAGAATTTGGGAGAATTCCCTCTCTATCTTTCTAAACAATTTCAGTAATAATGGTTGTAAGTCTTTTTGAAATGTTTTATAGAATTCTACCATGAAACCGTCTGGGCCTGGGCTTTTTTTAGTTGGGAGGTTTCTTATTACATCTTCAATTTCTTCATGTATTATGGGTCTGTTTAAGCTGTTGATCTCTTTCTGGTTGAGCTTTGGTGATTCCTAGGATTTCAGATATTCATCCATTTCTTCTAGGTTTTCAAACTTGGTAGAATATAGGTTTTTGAAGTATTCTGGTATGATTTTCTGTATCTTTTCCTTGTCTGTTGTGATATTTCCCTTTTCATCATGGATTGTTTTGATTTGGAGTTGTTCTTCTTTTGGTTAACTGGGCTAGAGGTCTGTCTATCTTGTTTATTCTTGCAAAGAACAACTTTTGGATTCATTGATTTTTTTGTATTGTTTTCTTTGTTTCTATTTCATTGATTTCTGCTCTGATTTTTGTTATTTCTTCCTGTCTGTTGCGTTTAGGGTTCATCTATTGTTGCCTCTCAAGTGCTTTTAGCTGCAGTGTTAGATCATTCACTTGTGCTCTTTCTGTTTTTCTAATATAGGCACCCAGGGTTATAAACTTCCCTCTTTGTACTGCTTTTAAAGTATCCCATAGGTTTTGTTGTGTTGTATTGTCATTGTCATTCAGCCCCAGGAAAGCTTTTATTTCTTTCTTTTCTCTTCCTTGACCCATTTATTACCCAAGAGTGTGTTGTTTCATCTCCATGTGTTCTTGCAGATAGTAGGGCTTATCCTGTTGTTGATGTTGAGCTTTATTTCACTGTGCTCTGACAGAATGCATGAAATTATTTCAGTATTTTTGTATTTGTGGCAGTTTCTTCTGTGTCCCAGTGTGTGGTCGATTTTGGAGAATGTCCCATGGGGTGCTGACTAGAAAGTGTATTCTCCGATATTATGGTGGAATATTTGGTAGAGGTCTATGAGGTCCATTTGGTGATTCATATCATTCAGTTCAGATGTCTCTTTGTTTATTCTTTGTCCTGTTGACCTGTCCAAACTGCTCAGTGGGGTATTGAAGTCCCCTACTATGAGTGTACTGGGGTCAGTCTGTGACTTGTGGTCCTGGAGAATTGTCTTTATGAAGTTTGTTGCACCAGAATTTGGTGCATATATAATCATAATTGTGAAATCTTCTTGGTGAATTCTTCCTTTGATAAAAATATAAGGGCCTTTTTTGTCTCTTCTGATTTCTTTTACTTTGAACTCTATTTTGTCTGCTATTAAAATAGCAACACCTGCTTTCTTTTTGGTACCATTTACTTGGAATATTTTTTCCATTCTTTCACTTTAAGGTGGTGCCTGTCCTTGAAGTTAAGATGTGTTTCTTGTAGACAGTATATGGATGGATTCTGTTTCCTAATCCAATCTTCCAGTCTATATCTTTTGATTGGGGAATTTAGTCCATTAATATTTAAGGTCATGCCTGTTAGGATTGTATTATTTCCTTTTCCATTATTATACATTTGTGGTTTTCATTTATATTTTTCCTTCTGCAGTTATGCTTTTATTGATTTCTCTTTCTAGGTTCCTTGTGATGGTTGCTCCTTTCTTATGTCCTTTGAATTGCTTCAAGTATTCGCTGAAGGATTGGTTTTCCAGACATGTATTCTTTCATCTTGTTTATGTCATGGAAGATTTTTCTCTCTTCTTCAAATATAATCGACATTTTTGGTGGGTATAGTAACTTGGCTTGGCATCTATTGTCCTTTAACACTGGGAATGTTTTGCTCCATGTTCTTCTTGTTTTCATAATTTGCACTGAGAAGTCAGTTGTAATTCTGATAGGTTTCCCCTTATAGGTCACTTGTTGTTTTTCTCTTGTGGCTTTAAGAATTTTTTTTGTTTTGTTTTGGGTGTCTAGCATTTTAACTATGATGTGGTGTGGAGAGTTTCTTTTCTCATCTTGTCTGTTTGGAGTTCTATGTGCTTCTTGTATTTGTATTTTTTTTTGTCTTGTTTTAGTTTTGGGAAATTTTCATCTATTATTCTGTTGAAGATCTGATCAACACCATTCTCTTGGCATTCTTCTCCTTCCTCTATTCCCATGATGTGGAGGTTTGGTCTTTTCATAGTGTCCCACAGTTCCTGGTTGTTCCACTTTTGTGTATTTTAAAAGTTTTCATAATCTGTCCTTGAGGTTTTTAGTTGTTCTGTGTTATAGTCCAGTTCTGATATTCTTTGTTCTGCTTCCTCCATTCTGCTTCTGATCCTTTTTCCATCCCTTTCCTCTTGATTGGATGAATGTTTGATTTCCTTTTTCATTTCCTATTCTGATTTCTTTAGTATTTCTACTTCCTTTAGGAGCTTCTCAATCCCTTCCTGTAGCTCTTTGCTTCACTGGTTTGTTTCCTTATCTTTTTCAACATGGAATCATTTCAGTGTTTCCACTTCCTTCTTAAGTTCTTCATTCTCTTTTCTTAATTCCTTGCTTTGCTCTTTATAATCTTGCATTTCTTTAAGTATGTTCACGATTGTGTTTCTGATATCTGTGTCCTGGGCCATCCCCAGTGGGATCCCACTGTAGGAATTTTCCACAGGGTCGGTAGAGCTTGGTGTGGGATTATACAGCACCTTGCCCATATTGTCTCTTATTCGAGTTTCTGGCATATGGGCTTCTCATTGCCTGTATTCCGATTTGAGTCCCAAATGCCTCTTCACTCTGTTGAAGGCTTACTTTGCTTGCCTCCTTTTGATGCCTTCCTAATCCCATTTGTCAGGATGGGGGTGCTCTTTAGCCTGAGCCCCGTTACCTCTGCTTTAGGAGGTCTTTAGAGATATCTGATCTCAAGATTCACACAACCCCACCTTTTATACCAGCTGGGAGGTTAGCTCTGCCACCACAGCCACAAAAGCCAATTAAGCCAAAGACAACTAGATTAACTAGATTAAGTCAAACAACAATCCACCTTGCTGAAGCACCCAGCTCCTACCTACCTACATGTGCTTCAGGAGGTCTTGGGAGATCTCCGATCCAGTCTTTTCCCTTTGGAGTTGATTTTTGTGCATGCTGAAAGGTAGAGTTTCAGCTTATTCTTTCTACAAGTGGAGATCCAGTTTTGCCAGCACCATTTGCTGAAGATTCTGCCTTTCCTCCATTGAGTCTTCTTGGCCCCCTTGTCAAATATGAGGTAGCTGAAATTGGATGTGCTCAGGTTTGAATCTTCAACTTTGTTCCTTTGATCTACAGGTCTGTTTGTCTGCCAGTACCAGGCTCTTTTTATGATTATAGCCCTGTAATATAGCTTGAAGTCGGACATACCCTGTGTTGTTGCTTTTGCTAGTGTTGCTTTGGCTATCTGGGGTCATTTGTTTTTCCATATGAATTTAAGGATTTTTTTCTAAATTCTAGAAGAAACTCATGGGGAGTTTGATTGGGATTGAATTGAATCTGTATATTACTTTGGGTAGGATATACATTTTTTACTATATTAGTTCTTCTAACCTTTGAGCATGAGAGGTCTTTCCATCTTTTGGTATTTTCTTCAGTCTCCTTCAGGGATTTAAAATTTTTGTTATAGAGGTCTTTGGTATCTTTGCTTAGGTTTATTCCAAGGTAGTTTTAGCAGCTATTGTAAATGGAAGGGTCTCCCATTCCTTCTACATTTGATTTTTGTTTGTGTACAGAAAGGCTACTAATTTTTCTAGGTTAATTTTGTGTCCTGCCACTTTACTGAAACTCTTGATCAGTTCTAGGAGTTTCTTGGTGGAGTTTTGTGAGTCCCTTAGGTAAAGTATCATATCATCTGCAAAATGGGATAGTTTGACTTCCTGTTTTCCAATTAGTACTCATTTAATTTCCATTTCTTGTCTTATTGCTGTAGTAAGGGTTTCATGCACTATAATGGAGAGGAGTGGAGATGGGAGCAGCCTCACCAGGTTCCTGATTTTAAGGAGAATGCTTCTAATTAAAGCTATTGTGAATGGGAGAGTTTCCATGAATGCTTTCTCTGATGGCTGGTCATTGGTGTATAGAGAAACTACTGAGTTTCATAAATTGATTTTGTAACCTGCCACTTTGCTGAAAGTGTTGATCATTTCTTGAAGTTTTCTGACAGACTATTTGGGATCTCTTATGTATAACATTACACCTGCAAAAGAAGATTGACATCTTCTTTTCAAATAAGTACCTGTTAAAACCCTTCTCTTGTCTTATTTGTCTCTAACTAGACTTTCAAGCACTATATTGAAACAGAGTGGGGATAGTGACAGCATTGTCTGGTTTCTGATTTTAATGGGAATGCTTTTAGTCTCTCTCCATTTATAATGATGTTGGCTATGGGTTTCTGGTGTTTAGTCTGAATTATGTTGAGGAAGGTTCCCTCCAATCTAATTCCCTCTGGAACTTTGTCATGAATGCTTGCTGGCTTTTGTCAAAGGCCTTTTCCATGTCTATTGAGATGATCATGTGATTTTCATCTTTAAGTCCATTTATATTATTTATTGTGTTTGTTGATTTATGCATATTGACACATCCCTGGATCTCTGAAATAAAGCTGACTAGATCATGATGGATGATCTTTCTGATGATTGTCTTTATTGGTTTGTATTTTATTGAGAATTTTTAGATCTATGTTCTTTGGGGATATGTGCTTTATTTTTATGTGTCCTTTTCAGATTTTGGTATTAGAAAAAAAAGTGGCATCATAGAAGGAGTTTCGGAGTTCTCCCTCTCTGTCTTTCTTTTTCAATAATTTTAGTTTCATTGATTATTCTTCATCTTTGGTAGAATTCTGCTGTTAATCCTTCTGTGCCTGGGCTTTATTTGATTGGGAGGTTTTGTATTACTGTTTCAATTTCCTTATTTCTTAATGGGTCTGTTTAAGCTGTTGGTCACTTCTTGATTTAGTTTTGTGGTTTCCATGAATTTAGAAATCCTTCCATTTGTGTTGATTTTGGGAAATTCTCCTCTCTAAGTCTTTTGAAGATCTGATCAGTGCAATTGGCCTGAGATTCTTCTCCTTCCTTTATGCCTGCAGTGTGTAAATTTGGTCTTTTCATGGTTTCCTGCATTTCCTGCATATTCCATTCCTGCATTAAATTTTTTTTTTCATATTCATTGCTTGAGTTGTCCAATTCTTCTACTTTATCATTCAGCCTTGATATCCTGTTTTCATTTTGTTCAGTCTGTTTGTGAAGCTTTCCCTTGTTGTTTCAAATTGGCTTACTGAATTTTTCTTCCCCAGGCAGGATGACTTCTCCAGAGGCAGACCTTTGGAATTCAGTGAATTCACAAACACACAAGCACTTCACCTTGATCACTACTGGCCAAATTTGATCCCGATGTACACTTCTGAAATCTTCAAGTATCCACCTGTTGGGTATTTCCCCTGTTCTATGCTGGCTTGTTTTGTCTGATGGACAGGTTTCCAGTGGCATAAAAGTTTCTGTTTCCTTATCGTCACGTATTTTTTAAAAGATCATATATGATCAAGTAGGGTTTATTCCAGAGGTGCTGGTAAAGTTCACTGTACATAAGTCAATGAACATAATAAATCATATAAGTGTTCTTAAAGACAAAAATCAGACTATCATCTCATTCAGAAAAGGCCTGTGATGACTCCAATGTGCTTTTATGATAAAAGTTCTAGAAGGAATTGGACCAGAGGGAACATACTTCAACATAATTAAGGTTATATACAACAAATCTACAACCAAGGCCATTGTCAATGGATAAAATTGAGAAAGATTTCCATTAAAATCAGGATCCAGATGAGGCTTCAAGCTACTCCACTACTTATCAATATACTGCTTCAAAGTAGAGCTAGAGAAGTAAGGCAAGAGGATGAAATTCTAGGAGTACCCACTGGAAAGGAGGATTATATGATATGATAGTATACAGAAGAGATCACAGAACTGCCACAAGAAAACTTCTAACCCAAAACAGTTTGAAAAACTATGCTTTTAAGACACAAGTATTGTGTGGCTTACAAGGAATACCAATAGGATTCTTTTTGGAGTGATGATGATCTTCTTGAAGTAGATTATGAAGAGGATTGTGCAAAAATGGCAAAGATTTTCAAACCTGTATCTCACTAGTTCCCACAAGTATTAATCGGGCTTAAAAATAATGGGACCGATATGTGAGTTGTTCTGAGGCCTGGACATCTGGACCTGGGGAAATCTGGGGATTGGATGGGATCATTAACCCAGTCTTCAGGAATAGTGGGAGACATCTTCTGTCCTGTATACGATTTAGGCTTATGAATGAAGGTAGCCACCTGATGTTTGTGTTTGTCTGGTCCTCTCTGTCTGCTTGGGTGCATTATTTTTTTGTATTCTTTGTTTTTGTCTAGTGGATTTGTGTCTTCTGGATTGTGAGAGAGCTATGGTGCCTTTCACCAGAGCCCATCATCCAGTGAAGCTAGATGAAGCTATAAGGAGACCCAGAATGGACGTCTAGACCAGTTAAGGACTCTCCCAGGTTAGACAGACAGGTGAAAGCCAGCACAGGCTGATCATTGTCAGGAGGCTGCACACAAAGTCTTGATATGTGTGGTGGTTTGAATGAGAGTGTCCCTCATAGGCTTTAGGTATTCAGACGTTTTGTCCCCAGTTGCTGGCGCTGTTTTGAAAGGTCTTAGAAGGTGTGGCCCTGTTGGAGGAAGCATGTCATGGGGGCAGGCTTAGTGAGTTCAACAAGACCTTGCTAGTGTCCAGAGGCTCTCTCTCTCTTGATTTCCTGTGCTCTTTGGATAGTGTGAACCTTGGCTTTCTGCTCCAGCCCTAGCCACCATGCCTCCCCACCACAATGTACTCTTAATTCCCTGGAAACTTCAATCATAAGCTCAAATAAACTCTTCCATTTATAAGTTCCTTTGGTCGAGGTGGTTTGATAATAGCAACAGAAAAGTGACTAATACAGTTTTTCGGTACCGGAGAGTGAGCTGTTGGCTGTGAAGAACCTGACCATGTGTGTATTTGGAGAAATGTGCAACACTTTGGAACTTTGGGCTAGAAAAGCTGTTGACTGCTGTAAGCAGAGCTAACGGGTGATTCTAATAGAAGCCTGGAAGTAAGCATTGCTGCAAAATATGTAGTTCCCGAGAAAGATAAAGACTTTAGCAGAAACTGGGACATTTTGGCAAAGAGTCTGTCTGCAGTTTGCCCACAGCCCAAATGTTTGCCTGAGGCTAAGTTGAAAAGCACTGGACTAATTTCTTTGGCAGAGGATATTTCAAGACAACCTAACATAGAAATGGTGGCATGGCTATTAATGGTGAGTACTATACACATGTAGAGTGAAAAATACCAAATGGGGCAGAAAGAAATGCAGAATGTACAGTTTGGATTGGAAAAGTTCAGGAGGGAGAGATTAATGTTGGTTCCAAGGCATGTGAAGGAGAGGTTCCCTTTGCTAAGGAGATTAAAGCAATTAAAGAGAAGCCTAGATATTTATAAGTAAACAACAGAAACAGTATCTTCATGGCAAGACCACACCAAGCTAAGCCTCCAACTTATGAAAGGAAAATACTGAATGGGTTTTCTGCTCCAACAAGTCCAGGGCAGATAAAAGTTGCAAATGTGGTTGAAATAGGCCAGGGTCCATCCCCAACTTGCAGCCAAACTTGGCAGTTTCATTCACGTGGTGCTGACTTTAGAGGCATGAAAGATGGAAGGGTGAAGTGGTCATCACTTCTTCCTCTGTGGTTTCAGAGAGCCACTGAGGCCAGGCAGAGTGCAGCCAGGGCATCCCTGAATAAGCAAGGCCCTGGTAGGCCACTGCATGAAGCTGTGAATGTGAACCCTGGTTGGCAGCAGAGACCCCAAGAAGACAATCGAGAAGTCAGAGCTGTGAGATATTTGCCAAGGAGAGCTGCATACAGGGAGTGGCACCAGCCTAAGGAAGAGATGTATATTGCACTCAAACCTGGAAGAGCAGGGCTGGAGAGATAGCCTAGCGGTTAAGAGCACTGACGCTCTTGCAGAGGACCCGGGTTCGATCCCCAGCACCCACATGGCGGCTAAGAACCGTCTGTAACTCCAATTCCAGGAGAACTCCAGTTCCAGGGGAATCCAACGCCCTCTTCTGACCTCCGCGGCATTGCACGACACGGGTGCACAGACCTGCATGCAAACAATACATTCATACACATACAAAAATAAATAATAAAAAAAAAATTTTAAAACCTGGAAGAGCAAAGCCATCTAAGCCCTTTGGAAATAAAGTCCCAGAAGTCTCATGTGGAGCTATTGGACTTGGTGTTTGCCCTGCTGGTTTTTGGCCTTATTTTGGTCTAGCATTTCCTCACTATGCCTCTATTCCTTCCTTTTGGAATGGGAATGTGTATTTGATTCCACTATATGTTGGGAGTATGTAATTTGTCTTTTGAGTTTACAGGAGTTTGCACTTAACAGATTGGCCTGGGTCTCAGAAGAGACTTTGAACTGTAGACTTTTTTAATAGAATTAAGATTGGTAAAGACTATGGGGACTCTTAAGATTGGACTAAATGCATTTTGCATTTTATATGGTCATGAGCCTATTGGGGGCCAGGGATTGGAATGTGGTGCTTTGAATGAGAGTGTCTCCCATAGGCTTTACGTATTCAGACAATTTGTCCCCAGTTGGTGGCGCTGTTTTGGGAGATATTAGAAGGTGTGGCAATGCTGGAGGAAGTACATCATTGGGGCAAGCACAGTGAGTTTAATATGAACTTGCTGTTGTCCAGAGGCTCTCTTTCTTGACTTCTTGTGCCCATTGGTAGATGTGAACCTCAGCTTTCTGCCCCAGCCCTGGCCACCATGCCTCCCCACCACAATGGATTCTGAATTCCCTGGAGTGTAAGCTCAAATAAACTCTTCCTTTTATAAGTTCCTTTGGTCATGGTGGTTTTACCACAGCAACAGAAAATTGACTAATACAATGTGATTTCCAGATGACATTAGAGTACAGTCAGGAGGATATGGGAACCATGTGAATCCAAAGTTTTGGGTCCATCCAACTAAAGAATTGATGGGAAAAATGAGAAAAATGGAAATAGTGGTAACCCGAATCTATGTTCCTGGGCCACTGTCACTCATACTTGGCTCCAGAATAAACTACCTCTTAACCCCTTTGAGGTGAGAGTTCTGTTTTTGTGTTGAAAGTTATGTCACCACAATTTGAGGCCCAAAGAATTCTCTGCTTTTCATCAGAGGAGTCACTGGGATGGAAGAAGGTACCTGTATGGATCCATTATGTCCAACCATCTGCTGCTGTCTCTTCCAATGAATTGTGGTGAGATATTTTCTGGGGTTCTCTCTCTCTCTCTCTCTCTCTCTCTCTCTCTCTCTCTCTGACCTCCTTTCCTTTGGTTGATTGTTCATTCATTTATTCTGAGCTGGTTGTCAAAGGATCCTAGTTATATCCTTTTTGTGTTGTTCTTTTTACTTTCTAATTGTGTATTTTAAGGTATCTATTTTGCTTGTTTGGATTGAAAGTCTTCTGGTTTCAATATCCAGTTAGTTTTTTTGTCACTTTGAGAAAGGCCTCTGAAAGCAGTTTGGTTCTGACAGTGTTAAAATGTGCTACCGGTAACAAAATATTTCTCTCCCATCCAAGTACTAAGCAGGACCTACCCTGTTTAGCTTATGAATCAGACGAGATCGGGCACAATCAGGATTGTGTGGCCATAGACTGGATTCATACCAGAGATGCAGGGATGTTTCAAAATATGTAAATCAATAAATAAAATAAAACACATAAATGGACTGAAAGAGAAAAACCACATGATAAGTCAATTGATGCAGATAAAGCCTTCAACATAATCCAGCATCCCTTCATCTTTAAAGTCCTAAAGAGAATTGGACTGGAGGGAACATTCCTCAACATAATCAAAACCATATGCAACAAACCCACAGCCAACATCATCCTAAACGGAGAAAAATTAGAAGCATTCCCCTTAAAGGCAATAACATGGCAAGGCTGTCCCCTTTCACCACTCCTCTACAATATAGTGCTTGAAATGCTTGCTAGGGAAATAAGAAAAGAAAGGTAAATTAAAGGACTACTAATTGGAAAAGAGGAAGTGAAGCTATCTGTTTTTCCAGATCATATGATAGTTTATCCAAGGGCTGCTAAAAACTCCACCAGAAAACTCTTAGAAAGGATTAAGAGTTTCAGCAAAGTGGTGGTATACAAAATTAACAGAAAAATTGGTACCCTTTCTTTACACCAACAACAAGCAACTGGCGAAGGAATATAAGAAGACCTACCCACTCACAGTACCTGACCCTCAAAAATACCTAGGGAATACCTAACCAAAGACCCCAGAGACCTCTACACCAAAAAATTTAAACCCTTGAAGAAGGAGATTGAAAAAGACATCAGAAAATCGAAAGGTCTCCCATGCTCATGGATTGGAAACAATATAGTAAAAATATCCATTCTACCTAAATTAATATATAGATTCAATGTAATCCCAATTAAAATCCCTATGAGTTTCTTCACAAACTTACACAAAATTCCTTAAATTCATATGGAAAAACAAAAGACGTCAAATAGCCAAAGCAACCCTGAGCAAAAAGAACAATATGAGGGTTGGGGATCACTATACCAGACTTCAGAGTATATTATAGGGTTATAGTCATAAAAACAGCCTGGGAACAAAAATAGACCTGTAGGCCAAAGGAACAAAACTGAAGATCCAAACTTGAGCACATACAATTTCAGCCACCTCACATTTTACAAAGGGGCCAAGAAAACCCAGTGGAAGAAAGATAGCATCGTCAGCAAATGGTGTTGGCCAAACTGGATCATCTTCACTGGTGATACATCTGGCAGAGCATTAACATCCAGAGTATATAAACTTCTCAAAAAAACAAAGAACTAAGAAAACATATAGTTTATTTTTAGAGGACATGATTTTAGTACATGTGTGACATACATAAATGCACATGGTGTAACAATATGGATTGGAGGAACAACAACAAAACAACTGGGACAGGGAACTGACTGAAGCAGTAGAATTCTTCCCCCCTTCAAAATAATCTTCTGCTTTGAAAAACTTTAAAAAGTCTCAGAAGGGGAAACAGGACATGTATGGAAGACTGCATGCACTTGGGAGGGGAAGGAGGCATAGAGGGGGAAATTAGTCTGGATTGAACTGAGAAGTGATGTATGAAATGCATAAAACCTCAATAAAAGATAAAAAACAAATGACTTACTCAAAAGATGGAGTAAAGAGCTGAACAGAGATTTCACAAGTAAGGAATTAAAGATGACTGAGAAACATCGTTTTTTAAACATTTTATTGAAGTTTTGTGCTTTTAGTACATTATTTCTCATTCTAATTTAGACTCATCTACCATTCCCTGCTCCCTACCCCAACTGAGTTCATGCACCCTGCCATTCCTGCCCTGTATCTCTTTCTGATTCTTTTCAAAGTTTTTCAAAGCAAATGATTATTGTTCTTGGAAGAACTTTACTGTTTTAGTTGGTTCCCTGTCCCAGTTCCTCTGCTGTTATAGTTGCCTCTAATCTGTAATGCATCAACATAAATATACATATATATGTATATATATATATATACATATATATATATATGTATATATATCCTACACTAAAATTATATCATCTGTACGCAAATTGTTTTTCATTGCCATATCATATTTCAGGATTCACATTTTTCCTTTTTAAATTTACATTACTCTAAAAAAATGCCTACGTATCTTCCGCCCATATAACAAGATTCCAAAGTCTCAAAATAAGTGGTGGGTTAATTCTAGAACCTGTTAAGGGATTTATATTATAAGAGCACAGTTGCTTTCAGAGAAAGTTTGCCTTACAGCTCTGTGCTTGGTGCCAGCATCCACAAATGAGGGATACAATTTGTCATTTGCTTTTCTGAGACTGTTACTTCACTTAGCATAATATCTTCAAGTTCCATTCATTTACCTGCAAAGTTCATGATGCAATCTTTCTTTACATCTGCATAGACTTCCACTGTGTAGATGTATCAAATTTTCTCTATCCACTCATTGGCTGAGAGGCAAAGTTCTTGATGTCATCTTTCTTTACCATTGTATAGAACACCATTGTGGAGATGCACCACATTTTCTTTGTCCAGTTGTGTGTTGAAGGACATTTGGGCTTGTTCCACCTCTTTGCTATTGTGAAGAGAGCTGCAACGACCATTGCTATGCCTGTGTCTCTGCAGTAGGATGAGTCTTGTGGGTATATACCCAGGAGTGGTATGGCTGGGTCAGGTGGTAGGCTCATTTTCAGTCTTTTCTGGGTTCTCCATACTGCTTTCCATAGTGGTTGTACAAGTTTACATTCCCACCAGCAGTGGATGAATGTCTCCCTTTCCCTACAACCCCTCTAGCATTTGGTATCTTTTGTTTTCTTGATTCTGGCCAGTCTTATCAGTGTGAGATGATATATTAAAGTGGTTTTAATTTGCATTTTTGTAGTAGCGCACATGTCCAGCCTTCAGCATATATTCTTCCTCTCTGGACCAGGGCCCACAATTCCGCAGGACTGCAAGACTCGGGATTGTTCCCAGCCAGCTGGTTAACAACCTGTGCCTAAGCCCTGGTAAGGAGGCAGAGGGAAATAGGAAGCGATGCCCAGTGAAACATAAAGAGAGAGATCAAGAATAACAGAGAGATGGACTCAGAGACCAGACTGGGAGCAATTCCATGAGGGAATAACTCAATTTATTGCTGTAATTTGGGGTTTTATACAGGACCTTGTGGGGGTTAGGGAATACAGGCTTGGGGTTTGAGACATCATACAGGTTTGGGGGTTGGGACATACAGGATTTCATTCCAGATCACTACAGGAATGTGACAGTGCTTTGCCCAAAGCATCAAAGATGGTTGGCTCCAGGCAGGTTTTCAAAGGCAAGCAAGAGATCACCAGAAATTCAGGCTGGATTTCGCTTGCTAACACCCTAAATGTTTCTGCCAAATAGAATCCCTACATCTCCCCCTTTTTCTTTTATTAAAAAGGCTCTGTTGTCACATGGTATTATTATTTTTTTTCTTTTGCGGATTCTCTGGGAAGCATGAGCCACAGCGGCTCCTACCAGAACAGAAGAAGTTTTTAGGATATGGGGCCTCATTCAGCAAACAGAAAGCCCTGTCCTTCCTGGCTCCAGTGGAGTTTTCTGGAAGGTGAAATGCGGGATTCTGCTCTAACCAGACAAGACCTCGTTCCTATAGCTGTCCTTCATTTTTTTTTTTTTATGTGTATGAATGTACTGTCTGCATGCAGGTTTGTGCACCCGTGTCATGCAATGCCGCAGAGGTCGAAGAGGGTGTCAGATTCCCCTGGAACGGGAGTTCTCCTGGAATTGGAGTTTCAGACGGTTCTCGGCTGCCATGTGAGTGCTGGGGATCGAACTCGGGTCCTCTGTAAGAGCAGTAGGCCATCTCTCCAGCCCCGCTGTCCTTCATTTTTAATAAAATGGGGTAGTTGGGGCTGGAGAGTTGGCTCAGTGGTTAAGAGTGCCAACTGCTCTTGCAGAGGACTGGAGTTAGATTCCCAGCACCCACATGGTGGCTAAGGACCATTTTTAACTCCAGTTCCAGGGAAAACCAACACCCTCTTCTGACCTCCGCAGCATTGTACGACAAGGGTGCACCAACCTACATGCAGACAGTACACTCATATACATAAAAATAGCAATAAATAAATAAAATGGGGTAGTGCTGTAATTTTCCCAAAGAGTTTTTAGGGATGGCTGATATTGGACCAGGACACTCTGGGCTGTGACCCCAATTTCACTTTTGACAAACCAGGAAGCCGACCTCCTAAGGTGGAGATTGGTCCTAACAAAAGGTGTTATTTAGGTGGCCTAGAAGGACTTGGCTTGGGGGCAGGCAATAGGGCTTTGTCAACAACCCATTTATAATGACATTTTTACTCCCCCCAAGACATAGACATGTGACATTTTCCTTCTAAAAGCAGTACTTTTTCTTCCCTCAAGAAATACAGGTATTATGTGATTCCCCCCTTAACATAGATGGTGATTTTAATTGTACCCCCAAAGTCTCAAGTTTAGCTGTAAAGACCTGTATATATAACTATATTGATGGAATAAAATCTAGTCTGTGAGAGTCTGCAACTATCCTTTTGGCCTCTGGCAGGTTTTCTCCCCAGTGACCAGCTCCTAGGCTTTGAAGGGGAAGGGGGGGGGAGTGGATGAGAAGTAGCCCAATCCATTTTTTATTGAAGTTAGCACCTAGGGCCTTGTAGTCTGTCCCAGCTTTTTCCCAGCAGGGGGTTGTCAGCTTATCTTTACCAGAGGGCAGATGGCTGTGGGCCTGGAGATGAAACAAGGTGGGGACCCAGCAGATGGCCTCGGGCTAAGCAGGAGTTTAGGCCTTCCAGGGGGTATTTTCTGCAATTTACTGATGGAATATGAATAGTAAAAGTATAGGCACTTAAATAAACATTATTTATTATACTAGGTTGTGCTGTTGGTATGACACAGGTGGTTGGAAATACCATTCTTTTTATGATACTGTGGGTATTTATAGAAAATACCTAGTTTATCATTTTAGTAGATAAAACAGATGAAGGCTAATTAAAGTCCTTTTAAAAATAAAATATTTTAGCTGTTTAACATTAAGTTTGAAAAACAACATAATGTATCAGTTTAGTACTTGGGGTTTTATCCATGGTGTTTTAGCCTTGATAGATTT
Organism: Rhizomys pruinosus; assembly: GCA_009823505.1. Classification (NCBI taxonomy): domain Eukaryota; kingdom Metazoa; phylum Chordata; class Mammalia; order Rodentia; family Spalacidae; genus Rhizomys; species Rhizomys pruinosus. The sequence continues at coordinate 2,469,031 of VZQC01000144.1, read as the reverse complement.
ATTGGGCCTGATTTTTGGCTTGATAAAAGACAGCTGTGATATTTTTTACTGATACAATTGGTTTTTGGGAGAAGCTCCAGCCAGTAATGTACGTGGCGTGGCTTTGATATATTTTTAGTAGATGTTTGTGAGCAATAGAATATCCTTCCAAGAGATCTTATGTCTCCTAATGCAAAGGATGTTAAGCTGTATTTTACAGGGCATTATATTAATTTTTACTTCTATTTTAGGAGAATTTAAACTTTTTGAAAATCATAGTACTACATACGCACACAGGAACTGGTGTTTTGAGGTTCATCATTGATTACAAGGTGAAATACAGTCATTTAAAGCTAAGCTATGTTGTAGATAATAAGGGGATGTTACAGATAAGATCACAGAAAGACATTGAGAACACTGGTATACATTGATGTTAAGACTGGAAATTCAGTATGAATTAGGAGTAAGAGTAATAACAACTTGTAGTTCCAATAAATTTGTGTGACCAATCTTGTATATTGATAATGTTTGATCAATTTTTAAACAACATAAGTAATATACCTTACCATTATATACTGTGTGTATAAATTTTGGATAAAGTAAACATGTTAGATAAACTTGATTAAACATAGATTATCATCTTTAAGTTACCTGATTAAGACTTGATCCTGAATAAATAAAGTTTATGTAAATATTTTTAACTTTTATTTATTATAACATCTAGATTCATTACTTTAAGTTATAAATTTTATAAAATGGGTTTTACAGATCCTTTTTGGGTGTTGGTGAATTGTAACTAGTAGATAACAGTACATACCCAATAAAGCTTTGAACCATGACATGTGTAAATTTATATTTACCCTTAATAAATTTATTTGCTGTTTAAATATACTAACAGACCTGAGTTATGGAGAAAAAAAGGTTAATCTTAGTTTTAGAGTTAGCCTTCACTGAATTTAAACACTAAATTTATGTAAGCAGGAAAATTATAACAAGTTAATTTTTAGACCAAAACCTTAGAGTATTTTTAACTGAGTTCTTTAAATGACTAATAGTTACTAAAGAATATTTTATTAGTGTTAAAGCCTTTTGTCAGACTGGGCTGGCCTGAAAAATCTCAATACAAATCTGCCTGTTTTGCTTTTAGGATGATGAAATTGAAAAATAGTGTTATTTTATATTGATTTTAAAGGCAGTTAAAGACAAACATGATTTAGGATGACTTGTTATTTCAGCTTGGTGGTAGATTACAAACCATGTGGTCTGGAAACCTGTGAATTTTAAAAAGTGAATGCACATTTCTGCCGGGTGTGGTGGTGCACGCCTTTAGTTCCAGAACTGGGGAGGGAGAGGCAGGCAGATCTACAGGCCAGTCTGCTCTACAGAGCGAGCTCCAGCCCAGCTGGGACTAAAGGGACATCCTTTCTCAAAAAAATACCAAAAAAAGTGAATGCACATTTTTTAAAACACTCCAAAATTGTCTAGGCCCTTTTTAATTAATTGACTCCAGAATTGCCTAGGACTTTTTAAATGGACTGTGCACATTTTATTTAAAGATGTTTTTGGGTATCCATGTATTAGAATTAAAAATTTAATATCTTGGTAAGCATGCTTGAGATAGAATTTAACTTAACAAATTTCGAATGGCCATATTATATAAATATTATCTTGAGATAAATATTGATACGTAAGGAACAGTACAATTAAAACTCAATTTTGAATAAGCACCACAAGAAAAAGCACAGTAAGATTTGAAGGTACATTATCTCTAATTATTTTTAGGAGACTTGTTTGAGAAAGAACACAGTTAAATCATTGGAAGTCTTGAAGTTTGTCTCTGTTGTGGCGACAGGTTTGAAGCATTCTGGAAATTGTAGGCTGCTGGCTTGTTAATTTTCAACTTGGAAAGTTAATGAAAAGGAAGTTAATGTGGAAGTGACATGCTCGAAGAATTCTGGGGTTTGTGGTCTCCTGGCATGCACCCGGACGGTCCTGCCATATTTTGATTTTTTACTTTCCCAGTCCTATGCTTCTTTTTAAACCCTTAGCCATATATTTTTAGTTGTTGCACTGAAAGGCAGGCAGTGCTTGTTGTGACTCATCTTGGAGTTGTATTACCTCCAGCCATACAGAAATAGTCCCACAGCACTGGCCCCGGGGGCAGCCCGCCAATTTCTTTTCCACCTGAGTGCCCAGCCTTCTTGAACTTCCCAGTACTCTGTTCCAGACTCCATCCCCCACAACCTGGTCAAATTTTCCCTGTTTTTTCCACGCTAGAACTAGCAGGCTGGCAAGCCATCACTTGGTGTAGCCTTCATTCCCTTGGTCTCAGATTCCAGCTTGTGTATGTGTGTATGTGGATTTATTTAGGATGGAAAGGGAGAGAAATGATAGTAAATAGATTACATAACCAACAAAGTTTATCAACACACTAATCTTACTTAAAAATGTCTGACTGTAAATAATTTTGATTGTCCTGGGATACATGAAAGAGAATTATATTCCAAGGACAGAAACTAAATGTAGATTTCTATAGGGAACTGGCCCATGGAAAAAAAAAATCACTGTTTTTTTTTCATTTCTGTTCTGAACAATATCTGTATTGACTATATACTTATAATGTGTCAGGGATATTTATGGCTTTGTAGCAATCTTAATTTTATATGGTGACCAGGGCTTAAGTTCCCCTGAAAGGGTCTCCTATTACTAAAAATATTGTCACTCATAATAATTGCTTATGACAATAAAGCATTGCCTTGTGACCTCTAAAAAAAAGAAATAGCATAAAGGCAGAAAGCTTTTACAGCTGCTTGGCTTAGTAGAACACAATTAGGTTAATGATTTCCTCGTGCTTGTGGGAATCAAAGTTAAAGGTTGGAAAAAAAAAAAAGAAAAAAGTAGACAAGATTGAAAGCTTATCCTTCATGGGAAAACTCATGAAGAAGTATCAAAACCTGTCTGCTACACTGGACATCTTTTGCTGCCAGGGGTGGCTCAAATTTCCTTCTCTGAATCCTCTGGAAATTGTCTTACTTGGGAGAGACTTTTGGGGCTGAGAGACAGCCTGAGCCTAAGATCATGCCCTCACTCAGAAGAGGGCAGGACCAGTCTGCTGAGTCTGACACAGGCACTACCTATGAACCTGCCTTACTCTAGAGAGTGGGGTTATAAATTATAACCTGAAAATCATACATCTTACCTTTTTCCTTCTTGACTTATGAAAGGCTGTGCTCCACTTTGTGATGGCAATTGTAGTATTGCAACTGTGTGTCCAGCCTTCCCTGAGGTGTTCTTCCTCTCTGGACCAGGGTATAGTTCCACTGGACTGCAAACCCCAGGTTTTTTCCCGGCTAGCTGGTTAATAACCTGGGCCAGAGCCCTGGTAGGGAGGGGGAGGGAGATAAGAAGTGATGCCTGGTGAGAGAGAGAGAGAGAGAGAGAGAGAGAGAGAGAGAGAGAGAGAATAAAGAAGAAACAGACTCAGAGATGAGACTGGGAGCAATTCCATGAGGGAATAACACACCTTATTGCTGTAATCAGGGGTTTTTATACAGGACCTTGTGGGGGTTGGAGCATACAGGATTTCATGCCAGATCACTACAGGAATGTGACAATGCTTTGCCCAAAGCATCAAAGACAGTTGGTGTCAGGCAGGTTTTTAAAGGCAAGCAAGAGATCACCAGGAGTCCAGGCTGGAGGTTGCTTGCTGACTCCCTAAGTGCTTCTGCCAAATGGAATCTCTACACATTTCCTTTATTATTCACAATGTTGAACGTTTTTAAGATGTTTCTCAGCCACCTTTATTTCCTCATTTGTGAAGTCTCTGCTCAGCTCTTTATTCCATCATTTGAGTGAGTCATTTGGATTTCTTACTTCTTTGCTTTTTGAGTAGTTTATATATTCTGGAAGTTAATGCTCTGTCAGATGTATCACTGGTGAAGGTTTCCTCCCACTCTGTGGGTTTTCTCTTCACTTCACTGTTTCTTTCACTGTACAGAAGCTTTTGAATTTAATGAGGTCCCACTTGTCAGTTGTTGACCTCACTTCCCATGCAGCTGCTCTCTGATTTAGGAAGTCTTCTTCTATAGTTCTTGTAGGTTGTTGCCAACGTTTTCTTCTAACACCTTCAGAGTTTCATGTTTCACATTGAGGTGTTTGATCCATTTGGAGTTGATTTTTGAACAGGGCAAGAGGTAAGGGTTTAGTTTTATTCTTCTACAAGTGGTGATCCAGGTTTTTTCCTTTTTTTCAACTTTATATTTCTTTTTTAAAATGTTTTTTATTATTATTAAACTTTTTCCGTAGGTCATAGATCATTTCTCAATTGAATCTAGAATCACTTCCCTTTCCATGCCCCCCACCCCACCCGAGTCCCTGCACACTGCCATAAATGTCCTGTATCTTTTTCTGAGTTTTTTTAGAGTTTTTTTCAGTTCTTTTTTTGTTGCTCTCTCTAACTNGGTTGTTAGCCACCATGTGGGTGCTGGGACTCGAATCCAGGTCCTCTGAAAGAGCAGTCTGTGCTCTCAACCACTGAGCCATCTCTCCAGCCCCTCAACTCTACTCTAGTTTTGTTTGGTTCAATATATATAATGTATATATGCATACATTCATATCGCTTGAATTATAGGATTTTACTTTCTCCTAAAAGATGTCATGTTTTCCTTAAGGAAGTGCTTGAAAGTTCCTCCTTGGCAATCCCAAACAACTATCAATCCTGCACTTTTGCTTCACATGGGGTCTTTCCCTCCCATGATCCGTCAAATGAAGTCCAGTAAGCATGCATCCTGTCTTAATTCCCCTGTACTGGCCTCCATGATACAGCCCGGGTAGTCCAACAATGGCAGTCTATATTCTGAGGAGGCTGACTTCCCCTTCAATGTTTAGTTCACAAGCTGGGTATCTCATTACTCCCCATCTGTCATTGAACGTTTGGAGGATTCTTGGAGAGACATGAATCCTTGGTCCATATTGGAAGGTTTAAAAGCTGTTTCTCATGTCTTTGAGGAGTGCCAAATGCGGTGGCAGCCACAGAGTTGATGCACTTGCCAGTAGGAATTGAAGACAGGCCAAACAATATACTCTCTCTTTTTTCTTTTTGTCTCTTTACTAAGATTTCAAGTTCCATGTCTGCAATAGAGTTTCTCTAGTCTTACTGATTATTTATATCTGGTTGTACTTTCTTTTTTGATGCTTTAGGCCACACAGTTAGCCCAGATTTAACAAAATTTTTGTTTTCTCAAGGTCACTTGAGGATATGGTCCTCAGGGGTCTCTCAGTTTTTTTGGGGGGGGAAGGGTAGGAGCACCTACCAGTTCCATCCACTCAAGGACAAAATCAGGTCTTGCTAGAACAGGCTTCCTTTTCTGAAGCATGAGCAGACTTTCCTCTTTATAGACTGGACAGTAGCTGAAGTCCCATTAGTGGCTCTCCAAGACCTCCCTGAACAGGAAGACTGGTGACCCACATTTGCAGGACATTTCAAGAGATGCCCTCATGCATCATCCCCTAAGACTTAGTTGAACTTTGAGGGTAAGGAACAAAGTTATCCCTTAGGTCCCACGGCCAAATTGGTATGGGTGTTAATTATGCTCATTAAGCACCCAGAAAGGCTAAGTCACATCAGCCTATTACATTGTACCTATATTAAAAGTGTATCCTAGAAAAAAGTGTATCCTGTGGAAACAAACTATGTTATTTTCATATCATATTTCTTGATTCTCATCTTTCCATTTTAATCCCATAAAAGATACACACATACCCTCCATCATGTTCTGAAAACCCAAAGACTGAAAATAAATGTTAGCTCAGCTCTAGAACCTGCTTAGGGATTCACAATGCAAGAGCACAGTTATCTTTGGATCATGAGGAATATAACATTAACGTTGCTCAGTTTGTCTTACAACTAGATGCTTGGTACTAGCATCCACAGATGAGGGATACCATTCGTCTTTTGATTTTCTGGGATTGTGTTACTTCACTTAGCATAAAATCTTCTAGTTCCATCCATTTACCTGCAAATTTCATGATGTCATCTTTCTTTACCTCTGCATAGAACTCCATTGTGTAGATGTACCACATTTTCTCTATCCACTCAGCATCGGTTGAGGGACACTTGAGTTGGTTCCAGATCTTTGCTATTGTGAAGAGAGCTGCAATGAACATGACTGTACATGCATTTCTGTGGTAGGAAGAGTCTGACAGATATGTTCCCAGAAGTAGTATGGCTGGGTCAGGTGGTAGGCTCATTTTGAGTCTTTTAAGGGTTCTCCATACTGCTCTCCATAGTGGTCATACAAGTTTGCATTCCCACCAGCAGTGCATGAGTGCTCCCCTTTCTCCACATCCTCTCCATCATTTAATATCATTTGTTTTATTGATCCTTGCCAGCCTTATCGGGGTGAGATGATATCTTAAAGTAGTTTTAATTTGCATTACCTTAATTATTATTGATGTTGAACACTTTAAAAATTTTTTTAAATTATTATTTTTTAATGTGTACTAGTGTACTCTCTGCATGTAGGTTGGTGCACCCATGTCGTGCAATGCTGTGGACGTCAAAAGAAGGTGTCAGATTCCCCTGGAACTGGAGTTAAAGATGGTTCTTTTCCACCATGTGTGTGCTGGGAATCGAATCCAGGTCCTCTGCAAGAGCAGTCAGTACTCTTAACTGCTGAGCCATCTCTCCACCTCATCTTTGAACACTTTTTAAGATGTTTCTCAGCCATATCTATTTCCTCACTTGGGAATTCTCTGTTCAGCTCTTTACTCCATCTTTTGAGTGAGTCATTTGTTTTCTTACTTGTCTTTTGAGTAATTTCTATATTCTGGAAGTTAAGGCTCTGTCAGATATATCAGCAGTGAAGGTTTCCTCCCACTCTGTGTGTTTTCTCTTCACTTCCCTGATTGTTTCTTTTGCTGTACAGAAACTTTTGAGTTTAGTAAGGTCCCACTTGTCAATTGCCAACCTTATTTCCTGTGCAGCTGCTGTCTGATTAAGAAAGTCTTTTCCTACTCCTCTGTCTTGTAAGTTGCTGCCAACTTTTTCTTCTATCACCTTCAGAATCTTGGGCTTCAAATTGAGGTCTTTAATCCATTTGGAGTTGATTTTTGTACAGGGTGAGAGGAATGGGTTTAATTTTATCCAGTTTTGCCAACATCATTTGCTGAAGATGATGTCTTTCCTCCATTGAGTCTTTTTGGCCTGTCAAGTATGAGGTGGCTGAAATTGTATGTGCTAAAGTTTAGATCTTCAGTTTTGTTCCAATGGTATATAGGTCTGTTTTTGTGCCAGTACTAGGCTGTCTTTATGACTATAGCCTTGTAGTATGCCTTGAAGTCTGGTATAGTGGTTCCCCCCTGTATTGCTCTTTTCATTCATGGTTGCTTTAGCTATTCAGTGTCTTTTGCTTTTCCATTATGAATTTAAGGATGTAAGGATTTTTTCCAAGTCTATGATTAACTCTTGGGGATTTTAATTGGGATTGTATTGAATCTGTATATTAATTTTGGTAGAATGGATTTTTTTTGTAATTTGTAAGATTTTTTGCTGAAATATTTTTTATATCACTATTACATATACAGTAAATTAAAAGTTTGGAGAGTAAAAATATTTATATATAAACTGTCCTTATTTCCAAAGAACAGATCCTATTTATAATTGTCATATGAAAATTTCATAGAACTTCAAGAGATAAATGAAAACAAGCTAAAAATAACATAGTTTTAGTTGTGAATCTGAGCCTTTAATGACTAAATCATCCCTCCAGGCCAACACTTACTGAGGCTAGGAGAGTACCTCAGTTGGTAGAGTGCTTGTCTAGTAGCATGTTTGGGGCCTTGGGTTCATTCTCTAGCACTGCATAAAACAGGAATGGTGATGCTTGCACTAATCAGGTAGAGGTAGGAGGCTCAGAAAACTTGGAGGCAACCTGGGATACTTGAGACCCAAGGAAGAAAGGAAAGAAAGAATAAGGTAAGGAGGGAGGAAGGTCTTTGCTTTCCGCTTTATTTATATCCGACCACCCATGTCTCACTTTCTTTACTTATCTCCTCTTCTTTTTCTATCCGTATAATTACAGTCTATCCATCCCCTTGCCCTGCGGTAATAGGATCTCACAAACCTGGTCTTCTGCAAGACCAGCTGGTGTTCTAAAATAGAATGGGTATTTTTACTATATTAATTTTTCCAATCCATTATCATTGGAGGTCTTTCCATCTTCTGATGTCTTCTTCAATCTCCTTCTTCAGGGGTTCAAAATTTTTCTTGTAGAAGTATTTGGTGTCTTTGGTTAGGTTTGTTCCTAGGTATTTTATTGTTATAATGCTATTGTGAGTGCAAAGGTCTCCTTATTTCCTTCTTTAGTTGCTTGTATGTTATAAATTAAAGTATGTTGTTGGTGTAAAAGGCTACTAATTTTTCTAAGTTAATTTTGTATCCCACCACTTTACTGAACATTTTAAACATTTCTTCGAGTTTTCTGATGGAGTTTTAGCATCCCTTAGGTAAATGATCATATCATCTGCCAAAAAGGATAGCTTGACTTCCTCTTTTCCAATTAGTTCTCCTTTGATTTCCCTTTCTTGTCTTACTTCCCTAGCAAGATTTTTAAGCACTATACTGAAGAGGAGTGGTGATAGTGTGCAGCCTTGCCATGTTCCTGCCTTTACGGGGAATGCTTATTACTTTTCTCTATTTAGGATGATGTTGGCTGTGGGTTTCTTGTATATGGCTTTGATTACATTGAGGAATGATCCCTCCAGTCCAATTCCCTCTAGGACTTTGAGCAAAGTTTTGCTGGATTTTGTTGATGGCTTTTTCTGCATTGATTGAGATGATCATGTGGGTTTTTCAGTCCATGTATGTGTTTTGTTTCATGTATGTGTTTTATGATATTTATTGTACCATCCCTGAATCTCCAGTATGAATCCAACTTGGTCATGATGGGTGATCTTTTTGATATGGTTCTGTATGCTGTTTGTAACTATGTTGTTGAGAATTTTTGTTTCTGTGTTCATTAATGAGATGGGTCTATAGTTTTCTTTTTTTCGTTGTATCTTTGCCTGGTTTTGGTATTAGACGGATGGTGGCTCATAGAAGGAATTTGGGAGATTTTCCTCTGTATTCTTCTGAACAGTTTGATATGTAATGGCTGTAAATCTTATTAAATCTTATTTAAATGTTTTATAAATGCTGCATAACCGTCTGGGTCTGGGTGTTTTTTTTTGGGGGGGTTTATTACATTTTCAACTTCGTCAAATGTCATGGGTCTGTTTCAGCTGTCAATCTCAACTTGGTTAATCTTTGTTGATTCCCAGGATTTCAAATATTCATCCATTTCTTTTAGGTTTTCAAATTCAGTATAGTTTTTTTGAAGATTCCCATATGATTGTCTGCTGTGATGTTTCCCCTTTCATCACAAACTCTATTGATTTGGAGTTTCTCTTTCTTTCTTTTGGTTAACTGGGCTAGAGGTCTATCTCATTTGTCCTTTTGGATTAACTGACTCTTTGTATTATTTTCTTTGTTTCTATTTCATTGGTTTCTCCTCTGATTTTTGTTATTTCTTCCTCTCTGTTGGATTTAGGGTTCATTTGTTGTCTCTCAAGTATTTCTAGCTGCAGTTTTAAATTGTTTATTTGCTCTCTTTCTGCTTTTTTTAATGTAGGCACCCAGGGCTATAAATTTCTCTTTTAGAACAGCTTTTAAATTATCTCAAAGGTATTGTTGGCTTGTACTGTCATTTTCATTTAGTTCCATGAATGCTTTTATTTCTTCCTTGACCCGTTCTTGTAAGTAGTAGGGTTTATCCTGATGTTGATATTGAGCTTTTTTGCAGTGTGATCTGATAGAATGTATGAAATTATTTCAATCCTTTTGTATTTGTTTTGGTTTATTCTCTGTCTCAGTATGTGGTTGATTTTGGAGAAGGTTCAGTGTGGTGCTGAGTAGAAAATATATTCTCTGATGTTTGGATGGAATATTCAGTAGATGTCTGTGAGGTCCAGTTGGTGTATTGTATTTTTCAGGCCTAATGTGTCTCTGTTTGTTCTTTGTCCAGTTGACCTATCCAAGGGACATAGTGGGGTATTGAAGGCCCCACTATTAGTGTATTGGGATTATTCTGTGCCTTGAGGTCTTGCAGGATTGTGTTTATAAAGTTGAGTGCACCCAAGTTTGGTGCATATATATTTATGATTGTGAGATTTTCATGGTTAATTGTTCCTTTTATAAGGATGTAATGGCCTTGTTTGTCTCTTGTGATTAGTTTTACTTGGAGGTCTATTTTGTCTGATATTAAAATTGCAACTCCTGATTGCTTTTTGGTTCCGTTTGCTTGGAATATTTTTTTCCCATCCTTTCACTTTACCTTGGTGCCTATTCTTATGGGTGAGATGTGTTCCTGTAGACAGCACATAGATGGATTCTGTTTTCTTGTCCATTTTCCCAGTCTATTTGTTTTGATTGGGGAATTAAGCCCATTAATATTTAAGGTGATCATTGTGAGATGTGTGTTGCTTCTTTTCATCCTATTTTCTGTTTGCATTGTTGTGTAGATTTGTATTTTCATAGTTATACTTTTATTAGCTTCTCTCTCTCTCTCTCTCTCTCTCTCTCTCTCTCTCTCTCACTATTTGGGGATAGTTGATCCTTCCTTCTGTCCTTTGAATTGTTTCGAGTATTTTCTGAAGGGTTGATTTCCTGGACATGTATTCTTTCATCTTGTTTATGTCATGGAAGTTTTTTCTTTCACCTTCAACTATGGTTGACATTTTGCTGGGTATAGTAATCTGGATAGGCATCTATACTCATTTAGTACTGGGAATACTTTAGTTCACATTCTTCTGGCTTTCATAGTTTGCATGAAAAGTCTACTGTAATTCTGATGGGTTTCCCTTATATGTAATTTGCTGTTTTTCTCTCATTGCTTTCAGTATTTTGTCTTTGTTTGCAGCGTCTAGAGTTTGATCTATGATATGGGGTGGGGAGTTTCTTTTCTGATCTTGTCTATTTGGTATTCTCTGTGCTTCTTGTATTTGTTTTCTATTTTATTTTATTTATTTTTTATGTGTATGAATACACTGCCTGCATGAAGGTCTGCACATTTTTTTTCAGATTGGGAAGTTTTCTTCTATTATTCTGTTGAATATTTGATCAATATCATTGTCTTTGGAATCTTCTCCTTCCTCTATCCTTACGATATGGAGGTTTCATCTTTTCATAGTGTTTCACATTTCCTGATTTTTCCATTCTTTCACTTTTTGAAAATTTTCATGTTCTTTTCTTGAGCATTCTAGTTTTTCCACTTTATCTTCCAGTGTTGATATTCTATTTTCTGCTTTATGCAACATGTTCCTGAGGCTTTCTCCCATTCTTTCCTGTTGATTGGGTGAGTGTTCAATTTCCTTTTCATTTCATTTCATTCTGTGATTTCTTTTGTATTTCCATTTCCTTTTGGAGTTTATCATTATCTTCTTGTAGCTCCTTGCTTCTCTAGTCTGTTTCATTTCAGCCTGGCATTTCTTCAGTTTTTCCACTTCCTTCCAGAATTTGCCTTCTATCACTCTAGTTCCTTCCTGAGTTTGTCATTCTTTCCCTCTAGTTCCTTCCTGAGTTTGTCATTCTCTCCCTTTAGTTCTTTGATTTGTTCTTTATATTCCTTGATTTCTTTGAGTATGTCTAAGATTGTTCTTCTAATATCTGTGTCTTGTTTTGTATGTAGGGAAATCTCACTATAGGAATCTTTTATAGGACTGGTAGAGTTTGCTGTGGATTTATTCTGTATTTTTCCCATTTTGTTATTTCATTGTGTTTTTGGTATCAGGTTTCACTTTATTTTTTGTATTCTAAATCTCAAATGTTTCTTCTTTGGAGGCCTGCTTATTTCCTTCAAGTGCTTTCTTTGTCTTCTCCTTGTTTATCGAGGGCTGGCTGGTCTAGGTTTCAGGTTTTCACTTTTGGTTATATATTGGTGGGTCTTGCTAACTCTTCCTTTTTTTGCTCTGAAGGTTTTATCAGAAATTGGATAGGTGATAAAAAGTTCTGGTCACAACTGAGCACTATGCTTACTCCATTTCCCTCTGGCCATTTCTTCTATGTTGTATGTGAAACCTAGTGTGCTGGGAATGTACTTGTGGAAGGCTCCTGTCTCTTCTACTTCCTTGTGCCTTGGATGCACTAACTCTATTCCCACTGGGACACTCTCACCTCAGCATAAGCAGGGGGAGGGGGGCGGTTTTCTCCCTTGGCCCCCCTCTGCATCCTACTTCTACTGTGTTGGTGCTGGCTGGGAGACTCTGCCCATGCCAATCACATAAGATGCATGTGTTTTCTCCTGTGTGTTTGGACTCAAGCCACCAGGCCTGACTTCCCAAGGGGCTGCCTAGCCACCTAGCTGCAGCTCACATCTCCACCCACCAGCCACCTCTGTGTCCACTGCTGCTGTGTTTGAGAAACATCTTAAAAAGTGTTCAACATCGCTAATAATTAAAGAAATGCAAATTAAAACCACATTATATTATCTCATTCTAATAAGATTAGCTAGGATAAAGAAAACAAAAGATACCAAATGCTGGAGAGGTTGTGGGGAAAGGGGAACACTCATCCACTGCTGGTGGGAATGTAAACTCATACAACCACTATGGAAAGCATTGTGGAGAAAACTTCAAATACTCAAAATGAACCTACCATCTCACCCAGTCATACCACTCCTGGGTATATACCCACAAGACTCATCCTACCGCAAAGAAACATGCACATTCATGTTTACTGCAGCTCTCTTCACAATAGCCAAGAGCTGGAACCAACCCAAGTGCCCCTAAACTGATGAGGTACATCTCCACTATAGAATTCTATGGAGTGGTAAAGAAAGATGACATCATGAACTTTGCAGATAAATGGATGGAACCAGAAGCTATTATGCTAAGTGAAGTAACACAGTCCCAGAAAAACAAAGGATGAATGGTATCCCTCATTTGTTGATGCTAGCACCAAATCCCTAGTTGTAAGGCAAATTGAGCCATGTTAATGTTATATTTCTTTTTATCTGAGAGCAACTGTGTTCTTATAATGTGAATTCCTTAACAGGCTCTAGAATTAACTTACCATTTATTTTCCAACTTTGTAAATTTGGTATATGGGTGGAGGGTGTGTATGCATATTTTAGAGTAATATAAAATTAAAAAGGAAAAATGGGAATCTCAAAATATGATTTGGAATTAACATGCTGTTCATTTTCAGATATCATAATTTTTGGAGCAATGCAAATTGGAAGCAACGACGACAAAAAAAGGACTGGGACAGAGAACTGACTGAAACGTAAACTTCTCCCCCAAACAATAAACCTCTGAATATTAAAACTTTAAAAAGACTCAGCAAAAAATACAAGACATATATGAATGCATGAACTTGGCTGGGAGCATGGAAAGGGGCATGAGTATAAATTGGACTGAGAAATATTGTGTGAAATGCACAAAACTTCAATAAAAATATTTAGAAAAAGTTTCAAAACCAAAAAATAATTCTCTTCTTTGCCTTTTTCTTTGAAAACATCTCATACATCTAATCTGAGGAATGGAGAAATGTTTTCAGTCTAACAGATCTTTTTTATTCCAGCTGGTTCTTGAGTGGATTAGTATGTTCCTTTATAGATATAAGAAAATGTAGAAATGTAACTTATGTATGCCAATTTTCAGGTCCTTATTTGTTTAGATAATTGTTTGCTTTCTTTATTTCAAATAACTGATTTGAAGAATGCATTCTTGTTTATTTCAGAAGCACTTTGCTTCCGTTTTTTTTGGGGGGGTTCATTTTTCACATTGGTGTGTTCTAGAGCTATGAAAGCATTTTGGATTTTGTTTTTGGTCTCATTTGGTTTTATTTGTTTTTGATATGTTTTGATTTATTTGGCCTTTGTATCCAGACACTCCTGTAGTAACTAAATTTGCATTTTCCACAGGTAAAACATTAAATATTGACTGCAACCTTACTGCATTTAATTTAGGGATATTATGAGGACCTGACCATAAAAGCCTGGAAGACAAGAGTGGAAGTATTAAGGGGAACTGCCCAAACAAGTAGCAGTTCCATAAGGAAACCTAAATGTCATACCAGTTCCTTGGGTCAGCAGGAACTGTATTGGCTCATTCAAGACAATAATGAGGCAAAATTAGATAACTACAAAGTGTCCAGAGTAACTGCTTTTAAGCTTTATTTAATGTTTCCTTTGCTGTCCATCTGGTCTAATAGCTTAGATAAAGGAAACTCTGTGGGTTTCATACGTAAAGGCATCTCCTCCAGAAATAAACATTAAATATTAGTCTTTTTTTCAAATATGTAAGCTAGGAACTTGATTATGACAAGAAATTCTAATGTTTTAATCTCATCATGTCTTGTAAGACTTTTGTTTAAGGGTTGTCCCTGATGCAATCCTGAACCTGGTGGCCTAGGGCAGTTGAGCTCTTCTCTTTTAAAGAGTCTTCTGAACCAGTGGGCATGCTGGCCTACACCTTTGCTCCCAGGACTTGGAAGGCAGAGTCAGGAAGACCTCTGTGAGTTCAAGGCCATACTGGTCTACACGGTGATTTCCAGCCCAGTTTCTACAGGGAGACCCTGTCTTGAAGGACCAAAACCAAATAAACTACCTTTTGTTAGCTATTGGTAAATTTCTCAACACTTAAAGTCAGGAATCTTGGTCTAGCTCAGGTGGAGATCGGTGGATCTTGGGAATTCCCAAGCATGGTGGCTGTGCTTCTATTTCTTTGCCTACAGACCTGTTTGGAGTCTGACACTTGGGTCAGTCATGGTGACATGTGGCTTCTAGGGTGATTTTGGAAGCTGATTCCCAGGATTGTCTGGGTCAGTCTCTTGCCTCCAGGGGGTGGAAGAGGGAAGCCTGGGACAGCTATTGGGCTTTGTTGTGTTTCTGCTGTGTGTCTTCTTGGTCTCTGGGCAATGATTTTTCTGTCTGTTTTCTCTATTGTCTTTCTCCTCCCTTCCTCATAGGTGGCATGGGACTTCCTTCGGCCTGAGCTGCTCTCTACTGGTCTGGTAGGCTGTCCCCTCTGACATAGTGTGCACTTTGCTTTTGTTTCCATCTTCCATAACTTTCTAATTTCCTATGTGTTACTGGGGGAGAGAGTTGACTCTAGACAGCTGTGGGTGATTCACACTCATGAAAACTATTTGTACTCTAATTTATGTATTTGTTATTTAGTCAATCTTTAAGAAGTTTTTAATAATGGATTGATTTTTATACTGCCTTATTAGGACTCAATGTTTCTTCTCACTGCATTTTTTATCTTCTTCTTTAACGGAATTGTCTGTGATTAAAACTTTAATCATTAGCTTGTTTTTATCCTACCGTACCTTTTTGTTATGTTTAGTTTTGAGTGTGAACAGAATGCACAATTCCATTTTCCATCACTTATTGAACTTTGAACCCAATTAGAAATATTTACCATATTACAATGTAAATGTCATTTCTAAAAATGCTTTCCACAAATGAAAGCCCTTATGTTTAACAGAAGTATATGTGGCTCTGTTCAGTACAGACTCTAAGATGAGATTCTAGTATTTGTGTGTATGTATATATGTGTATGAATGTATGAAATACTATTGGCTTTTAAGAGTATACTATATATATACTTATGAAATATTAAAGACCCATAAGATCATTAATGAACATTAAGTACAACTTTTATATTAATGCATAAATTGTCATCAGTGAAATTATTTTCAATGTGTTTATATTTTAATTTAATTAATTAATTAATTAATTAATTAATTAATTAATTAATTAATAATTTTTGGTCTTTTTGAGACAGGGTCTCCCTGTAGTCCCAAATGTCCTGGAACTCACTCTGTAGACCATGCTGGCCTTGAACTCACAAAGATCTGCCTGCCTCTGCCTCCCAAGTGCTAGGATTAAAGGCGTGTGCCACCATGCCTGGCCTATGTATATATATATATATATTTAATTTATTTTTATTTTTTTACAAATCTAGACCCGTGTTCCCGCCCATTCCCCCACCCCGCCAGAGCTCATGCATTCTGCCAAACATGCTTTTCTTCTCTTAGTCTTTCTCAATATTCTCCATGAGGAAGTTGACTGTTTTGAGCAGAAGTTCACTGTTTCAGTCAGTTCTTTGATGCAGTCTTTCTGTTGTTGTTGTTGTCATTTCCAATATTTTAATTTATAAGGAGAACGAACCCCATAGCCAGAGGCTATTGGTTGTGTGTAAACTGTGAAAAGTTTTAAATGTTATTATCTTGAATACTTTAAGTTTAGAGTTTTATTTTATTCTGATTAGAATTTTTATCAAGATGTCAAGGTTTTGATTTGGAACTAGTTTGACATGATATTATGTGTAACCACAGTCTATGTTTTATAGTACTGTTTGAATATATGTAGACCCACACTTTAAAATTTTTTTATATACCCATACTTAATACTCAGAAAATAATTATTAAAATTAATAATTTACTTATTACATAAGTGACTTAAGTAAGTTCTCATTTTAACTAAAACTGCTAAAGGATAATATAGTTCTGATTCATTAAGAATATGTTAATTTTAGGAATGATTACTTCTGCTCCTGGGGGCAATTAATCTTTGGCTTTAGACATGTTTTATACTAAAACACTTGACCATTAGGGTCTCTTTATAAATCACCAACAGGTCTGTCAGTTCCAAAATATTTAAAGGTCATTTAACCCCTGCTGTAAGGCTTAAAAGGATATCTCCAAATTTATAGATATTTAAGATAACTATTCATCTATATACATATAGAAATTAATATTACTTCCTTACTAACTCTTAAATTTTTTATGAATATTATGTTTTATGATATTAAAAAAGTAAATAAAGTTTAAAGGTTGATAAGAGGATATAAATTAGATTTCTGCATAAAATTAAATGATTGGATATTTCCAGGATAAAAAGAATAATAAAATGCTTAAGCACGTTTTTTTTCAAAGTCAAAAGTGAATTAAGGAGATGCAGAGTTGTTAATTCTTAGACCACTCTTGACTTGTACTGGATTCCCAGTTACAGATTTGGATTAAGTGGATAGAGACATGTATTACATTATCTATAGCTATTGAAAGATATTCTTTCCTTTTCTCTGTATTATGTAAGTACTGCTTTTGATAATTCTTTCTTTGTACACAACAAGATAATTTGGCTCAAGAGAAGCTAGGTTTTACCTCCCTGAACCAGAGGTATACAGTCCAGCAGGAGACAGTCTCAGTGAGCTTGGTCTAAATACTTATCAACTTATTTCCTTTATATAGCCTTTGTATACATATGTGATACAACTCCAGTTTCTGAAAAATTGCAAAGCAGGATATGGGGGTCTGGAAAAGAAAAGACTGCTTCTGTTTGTAGCAAAACTGTCTTCATTTAGGATAGGCCTGAAATTGTTTCAAATCTATTTCAATGGCTATGCCCATTTATCCTATGATGGCAAATCTCTCCCAATCAATGTTTCCAAGACTCCCTGAGTTTTGTTTAAGACTTATCTAATATTTTTCAGTTATTAAAGATATCAGATATGTGCAACTAACCTGCTTGGATGGTTAATAACCATACTCAACACTTATAATTTGCTCAAAGGGACAGTTTTTTTCCTTGTACTCCTAATTTAAGTAAACCACAGGGGACTATGGAGTACTGCTCAAATATCTGGTAACTGTAGTGAGTCACCTGTCTTCTAGTTGAAAGAGGTCAAAGAGACACCAGGGGAACTCAAACTTCTGTCCAGTCTATAAAGAGACAGGTCAACATAGAGGAAAATTTCCTCATGCTTCAAAGAGAAACCTTGGTCAAATAGGACCATACTGACCCTCACATAGATGGAACTGATAAAAGAAAGTCATAGGATCCAGGGGCACCCCTGAAAACCTGAGTGACCTCCCTGAGGAATAGATTATTGAGTGATCTTGAGAAAAGAACTTGGTTAATCTGGGCCAAATCTATGGTCTTAATCACCTAAAAGGAAAGTATAATCAAAGATGAAAGTACTCAGTATATTTCTTTTAAAAACCATAGAAATTGTGCTTCCTAGACATTAGACTTAAATACCCATCAGGTATAAAATTTCACATCTCTACCTTGTTCAACAATTCAGTGCCACCTGCAGCCAAGAAGGATACATCTGTTATTGTCTAAATTTTGTATTTCTGTTTCTAGAAGCCATTTAAAGTGTGAACTCACACCGTGACTCTAGCCACTTCAGAAGCTATCAAAACACCTAAAATGAAGATCCTGAGCCCAGCCATCACGACCAAATGACATAAGGAAAAAATGGATACTCTGGACAAATACATCAAAAAATTCTAAGGGACTTTTAAGCTGGACATTTAAATTTCACCCTGTTTTGACTTCTCCTTGTTTTCTCCCCAAAACATGTGCCAAACTACTCTTGCCATTGCTTTTCCTTCACATGCAAAAGTCAAGGACTTTCTTTTCTCTATAGCTATTCTTCTGAGGGCTTTTAGATAAATTTGCTGCAGGGATAACCCAGTGGCCACAGATATATTATCTCTGTTGAGCCTCAAGATGTCAGACTGTCTGGTGCCCAAATGCCCTATTGGCATCTAGAGCTACCTCTTCAAAAAGAAGAGTAATATCGTAGGAGACAGAAGTTAACTAGGCAGTTTAGGGTCAAGAGCCCCCAAATAACCAGTTTCTTTCTCATTGGATAGCTGGAGATTTCCTGTATCTGCCATTAAACATATCCCAGTCAAAGACTAGAGGCACCTGAACTATCAGAAAGAAGTAACCTGTGCTGTTTTATGAAAATCATTGCAGCACAGTCAAGAGAATGAAAGGCAACCATCAATCTAGTATAGTAAAATAAAAGAGAGGGTAAAACTCCTGTAACTGGCGTTTATTTCAACTTCCAAGTGTACATGTATTTTTCAGTGGGCTTTGATCTCTTGCATTTCCCTTTTTACTCCACCTAATCATTATTCATTCCTAGACTCTCTCCCTGTCTAGCCCTCCCTTCTCTCTCCCCATTTAAAGTACTTACTCTTTTCCCAATTTCCCTTGCTGTACTTGTCACCTTTAATCTCCCCTTACTTCAGATCCTTTCCCCTTTATTGCCATGGTTCCTTCTATATACTTTTCTCCCTTCTCCATTAAAAACCCCTCTTTTCCCCATTTATGCCTTGGTAATATGTTTCTTCTACTATCTTCCTCTTTTGGGCTCTTTCTTTCCTTTTATCTGTGGTATAATTTCATTTCCATTTTCCTGTCTTTACATCAGGTTATATATTCAAATATAAGGATTTGTTGCTAACAACCACAAATGAGAGGAAACATACATCACTTGTTCTTCTGACTCTGTGTTACTTGACTTAGTCTAAAAGTTTCTAATTATATCTCCATTTCTTTTCTTTCTGCTGTATATAGGGTAAAGTCATTCCTTTGTGTTGTTATAAGTATTCTCTGTAGATCTGGTATTGTGCACAGGTATTCTTTCAGCCTATTCATGTCATGGAAGATTTTTCTTTCTTATTCAACCATTCTAGACAGTTTTCCTGGGTAAAGTATTCTGAGTTGGCAGCTTTAAATATTTAAGACTTGGAATATGTTGGTCAAATGTCTTTTTCCTTTCATAGTTGGCACTGAAAATTCAGCTTTAGGGGATGGAGAGATTGATTAGTGGTTAAGAGCACTGTTTGCTCTTTCAGAAGACCTGGGTTTGATTCCTAGCTCCCACATGGCAGCTAACAAACATCCATAACTGCAGAACCAGGTAATTTGACACCCTCTTCTGACCTCTGCAGACACTGTATGACATGGGTGCACTTAGATACAAGCAGGCAGTACACTCATACACATTAAAAAAAATGAAAATTTCAAAAAAGTCATCTGTAATTCTAAATAATTTTCCTACATATGTGACTTGTTATCAATTTTAATTTTATTTTCTGTTTGTTCTGTACATCTAATATTTTTATTATGATATGCTGGGAGGAATTTCTCTTCTGGTCCTATTTGTTTTTCTGTATGCTTTTTGTATCTATATGGGTATGATTTCCTTAATTGAATGCAATTTCTTCTATAATCCTATTAAAGATCTGGTCAATGCCATTAACTTGAGATTCTTATCCTTCCTCTATGAACATGATGTGTAATTTTGGTCTTTTCTTATTTATTTATTTATTTATTTATTTATTTATTTATTTATTTATTTTATGTGTATGAAAGTACTGTCTGCTTGCAGGTCTGTGTGCCCATGTTGTGCAATGCTGTGGAGGTCAGAAGAGGTTGAAAGAGTCCCCTGGAACTGGAATTCTACTGGACTTGGAGTTAAAGATAGTTCTCAGCCACTATTTGGATGCTGGGGATTAAACCTGGGTCCTCTGCAAGAGCAGCTTGCGCTCTTAACTGCTAGGCCATCTCTCCAGCCCCCATAAGTTTGGTCTTTTCATGGTCTCCTACATGTATTGCATATTCCATTCCTGCACGTTTTAAGTTTTGTTCATGATCTTTGCTTGATCTGTTCAGTTATTCAAGTTTGTCTTGAAATATTGTGTTTTCCTTTTTTAAATTTTTGGTGAGGCTTTCTCCCACTGTTTCAAATTGGCTTACTGAATTTTTTGAATTTCATCTTCATTTCATTTGCATTTTCTTCAATATTTCTAGCTTTTTTAAATTCACTTTTTATATCCTGAACTGTTTTTGTCATTTCATTCATCCATATATTTGTACTTTCTTGACTTCAGAAAATATTACCCCTATCCTCTTTGAGTTGTTTGAAAGCTCTTTAAATTTGTTGAATTATTTGATCACGTTTATGGTTGTTATTTTAGATTCTGTGTCCTGGGTTTCCTCTAGGAATTTCTTATTGCAGAACTCTTCTGAAAGGATGGTTGTGTTAGTTGGAGATATATTACTTTCGATTTTCATATTTTTAATTTTGGTTTGGGTATATTTATATCTTTTGTTGCCTGTGATTCTGGTATGAAACTGGGTCTGCTTTTGTTGAGTGGAAATTTGATTATGTTTGTATTTTTATGTTGCATGGCTGTTTTCTCATCAAGTATGAAAAATTACTTCATCTGGGCTTTAGTTCTTTTTTTTTTTTTTCATTTGATTTTTATATTGGAGGGACCAAATGGATCCAGGCAGCCTACTCCAGAGCTCTCCTGGATGGTGAACAGACCCTGGCTATTTATGTAGTCTAGAAGTCTCAGTAGGTTGGATCCAAGTCCTAAAGAGAGGGGATGAGAATATAATGGCTGGCCACTACAATCTAGCAGGGAAGCCGGAGCCCTGAAGCCCTGAGAGGGACAAGATATGATCCCAATGTATGGGGAAGGGCTTGCGTTTATTTGCCCAAATCACTCCCAGAAACCAAATCATGAACTCTGAAGCAGTCTCCGAGGGATAAGTCTATGTTCCAAGGGGAAGAGATTGGAACTGAATCTGCCAACACTTACCAGCCAACAGGAAATGCTGAGCCTTATAACAATGGGGAGGACTAATGATTATCCCAAAGCAGCAGGTTGGGCTTTGTGAGTGTGGTGGTTCAAATGAGAATATCCTCCACAGGCTCCAAGTATTCAGACATTTTGTTTGCAGTTGGGGGCAATGCTTTGAGTGGTCTTAGAATGCATGGCCAAGTTGGGAGAAGCAGGTTATGGGGGATGTGGTTGGAGAGTTCTAAAACTTTTGCCAATCTGCAGTCTCCCTCTGCTTCTTGTGCCTGTTTGAAGATGTGATCCTCTGCTTTCTGCTCATGTTCCAGTACAATCTGCCACCATACCTCTTTGACATGATGACCTCTAATCATCCCTGAAACCATAAGGCCAAATGAATTCTTCCTTTTATAAGTTCCTTTGGTCATGGTGGTTCTATCACAGCAAAAGAAAAGTGACTGATATATTAATTGCTACCAGGAGTAGGGTGTTGGCTGTGAAGAACCTGACCATCTGTGAAGAACCTCACATTAGAAATGTGGAAGACATGGGGCTGGAGAGATGGCCTAGTGGTTAAGAGCACCTATTGCTCTTGCAGAAGACCCGGGTTCGATACCCAGCACCCACATGGCAGCCAAGAACCATCTGAAACTCCAATTCCAGGAGAACTCCAGCTCCAGGGGAATCCCACACCCTCATCTGACCTCCGCAGCATTGCACCACATGGGTGCACAAACTTGCATGCAGGGGCTGGAAAGATGGCCTAGCGGTTAAGAGCGCTGACCACTCTTACAGAGGACCCGGGTTCGATCCCCAGCACCCACTTGGCAGCCGAGAACCATCTGAAACTCCAATTCCAGGAGAACTCCAGTTCCAGGGGAATCCGAGACCCTCTTCTGACCTCCGCGACATTGCACAACACGGGTGCACAAACTTGCATGCAGACAGTACATTCATACATACAGAAATAAATTAAAAAAAATTAATAAAAAAAATTAAAAAAACAAACTTGCATGCAGACAGCACATTCATACACATACGAAATAAATTTATAAAATTAAAAAAGTATTTAAAAAGAAATGTGGAAGACTTTGAAAATTTGAGCTAGGAAGTGTTTGACTGCTGGAAGCACAGCTTAATTGTCGATTCTAGTAGGAGCCTGGAAGAAAGTAATGCTAAGAAAATGTATTTCTAGAGGAAAATAAGGATTTAAGCAGAAATTATCCTGTTTTGGCATAGATTCTGGCTGGAGTCTGCCCACAACCCAAATGCTTGTCTGAAGCTAAGTTGAAAGCAATGGACTAATTTCTTTGGAGGAGGATATTTTATAACACACTAAAATAGAAATGGTGGTGTAGTTATTAATGTTGAATATTATACAGATCTACAGTGAAAAAGAACAAATGGAGCAGAAATAAATTCAGAATGTACAGTTTGCACTGCAAAAGAGCACTAGGAAGATTAATGTTGGAACCAAACCACAGTGCTAAAGAAGAGAATCCCTTTGATAGGAGGTTAAAGTGATTAAGGAGAGGCTTACCTAGAGGTTTACAAGTAAGCAAGGAGCTCTGCACCTTTGGGTGGGCTGCCCGGAAGTCACTTGGGCAAGTACCTTTGGAGCTGGGCTCTTTCCAGGGCTGCAGCTAGGGGGTCGTGTCTCTGAGGCCTTTTGGACGGGACCCGGGCACCGGGCCAGAGGGTTGGCAGATTTGGGCCAGGGCCAGTGGCTCTGCACCTTTGGGCGGGCTGCCGGGGTGCGGGCTAGATCAGGCATATCAAGCCTCCTGGCCCCAGATTGGTGAGAATCCAAGTGGACTTTTTTTTTGAGAAACTTCAGAACAAGAAGAGAAGAGTGCTTTGGCTTCCAATATCTTGGACTCTTGTCCATTCTGGCTGTTTCCTTTCAGGGCCTGACAGTTTGTCCAGGAAAAAACCTTTCGATCCTACTAAAAAAGCACAAACAATTAGATATTGTAGGTATTTAACACACTAATAGTTTTAATTGTAGGTTTTTAAACAGTGGTATAAGACAGCATATGTATTGGATGCTATAGTTTAATCCCATGAAATTACCTTTTTCCTGTTAAATACAGGAAGGGTCTAACTGTTGGCCCCCTTTAACATCACCTCCCCTAACACTGTAGAGGATGTAGCTGTGGCATCAACCAATGGGGTAATTAATTGCACTCATAAGGGAGAAGGAGAAGCTAATAGCCAATTAGATTTTTTGGGGATACAGGCATATGGCTGCCTCTGCCTGCACAGTATGTTCCCAGGCAGGTTGGGTGTGTACTCCGGGCTGATGGTGGTAGTCTTGGCCTTGACTTCAGGAGACCATATTTGCTTTATTGGTTTTTTAGTGGCCTTTGGTAACACACTCTGGTATTCAGAGCCACGTCACAACTTGCATGGTGTGGTCCTCAATACATTCTTTCCTGTTTTTAACATCACAGGTCTTTGGCAGCAGGGCCTTTCAGCCTCTCTTCCCTGCAGATATCCCATTTGGAAGCAAGGAGACTTTACCTTTTGGGCCTTGGATCCCTGGCCAAAATCTCCCTGGTAGAGTAATCCATTTTGCTGATGGTCAGAGGTCCTGTGTTAAATATTTTATGCTCAAAGTGCATAGCTTAAGGACTTTAGTATTTATATTTGGTTCTGAACAGAGAATAATCCTTTTCACAGTTCTTATGTCTATTAGTCAATTAAAGAAGGCAGATTTTACCGGTTTTTATAAGAGATTACCTCTATAGATTTTTGTCTCCAATTACAGTTGGAGAGCGAACCTACATCATCATCAATATTTCTCCTTTTTCTATGGGGGGAGGCAAGAAAGTCCCTCTTCAAACAAACCTTGAGCACCTAGAAGGTAACGTTTCATTAGGCTCATTAACAAAATAGTTGTTACAAGTAGGATTCCCACAGAGGGGTTCGATGTTTATAGCAAATCTGAGGCATTTTCTTCCTTTCAATTGATTTAGACAGAAGTCAACCCAGTCAGTTGGCACTTTCTGGTACATCCACTCAATGGAAAGCTGTATCTTTTTCTTTTCCTCAACCATTAAGTTTGAGGGTGACATTTTTTGTCCTGTTGGAACTCCACAAATCTTTTTCTCGTAGTTAGTTTTTAAGATTTGAATTGTAAGGTTTTGGACGAAAAGGTTTCATGTCTATCGTATCCCCCCCTCTTTTTTTTTTTTAACCCATGGAGTCCCTCCGAGAGTCCAAATTGATATTATACATAACTAAAGGGTTGGAATCACGGCACCGATTCATCAAAATTTCACCCATGTTTTGTTTTTTTGGGTGAGTATATAGATATAACATTTGGGAAGCAAACTTAATTTTTCGTTTAATCATGAATTAAAAGAGAATGCTACAGGTTGAGATGCACACAGACGAGGGTTATAGAGAACATTTGTACGTGGCAATTCCCAAAGTTATGGCTCTACACATTTTATGTAAAAACAAATGTGAACAACAGCGATTTATATATCTCCATTTAACTCAGATGCATTACCGTTTTTTATCCAGAGTCTGTAACCAATGTTTCTTTTTGGATATATACATACTTTTTAAAACAAGTCCTAGACACCATTTGTAATCCTAGTTAGACGTGTCTAGGCAAAATTGGAGTACTTTGTTTGAAACTTATGTCAATCAACAATATGCACTAATCAGAATATACGCCCGTGAATCTAACACCGACGCTAGGAGGCTCCCCCCTCCCTCCCAACCCCTTCCCCCCTTCCCATTCCACCATTTCGTCCATTTTTCTATGCCAGTCTTTTCGTTATTGTTTCTTTTTTACTAATGCATCCCTCTCCACGAGAAATATTTATATCTGGTTATTGGTACTAGCATCCACATATAGGGACACCATTTGTCGTTTTGATTTTCTGGGATATGTGTTACTTCACTTAAACATAATATCTTCTAGTCCATCCATTACCCTCAATTCATGATGTGTTCCCTCTTTACCGCTGATAGAACTCCATGTGTAGATGAACCACGTTTTCTCTATCCACTCGTGATTGAGAGGGCAACCGTGGCTGGTTCCATGTTTTTGGCTATGTGAACAGAGCTGCAATAACATAGCTTGGGCTGTATCTTTTGGCAGTAAGATGGATGCTCGTGTTGTTATATACCAGGGGGTATGACTGCATCAAATGGAACTTGCTCATGTTTTGAGTCCTTCTAAGGGGCATCACACCTGCCCCTTCCATAGTGGCTGTAACAAGTTTCACATTCCCACCAGCAATGGATGAGTGTTCCCCTTTCCCCAAAACTCTCCCACACATGGTATCATTCGTGTTCCTGATCCTGATCGAGCCAGTCTTATTGGAGAAAAATGATATCTCAAAGTGGTTTTTTTATTTGCATTTTTAATTAAGAGATGATTGAACCCTTCTTAAGATTTTCTCAAGGCCATATCTAATTCCTTCCTCTGTGAAGTCCTCTGTTCAGATCTTTGGCCTCCATTCCTTTTGAGTGATCAATTCTGTTTTCTTTTCTTCGTTTTGTTGTTTTTGAGTAGCTGTATATATTCTGGAAATGATATCTTTTTCAGATGTTTACTGTGATGAAGGTTTTTCCTCCCACTCTGTGGGATTTTTTTTCACTTCACCTGGTCCTTTATTGTTTCTTCTGTTTATTGAATTACAAGAAACTTGTTGAAGTTTAAATGAGGTCCCATTCTGTCAACTGTGGACCTTATTTACTTGTCAGTTTTTTGCTGTCTGATTTAGGAAGTATTTTCCTACACCTATGTTTTTGTAGTCTTGCCCCTGCCAAGTATTTCTCCTTCTATCACCTGCAGAGTTTGGGGTTTTCTCACTTCAGGTTTTCTTTGGTCTATCTGGAGTTTGACTTTTTTTGTACAAGGTGAAGAGGGGTTTAATTTCATTCCTTCTAAAAGTGGTAATCCAATTTTCGCAACACCAATTGCTGAAGATGCTGTCTTTTTTTCCTGTCATTGTGTCCCTTCCTTGGCCCCCTTGGCCAAATATGAAGGTGGCTAAAATTTATATGAGCTCAGTTTGTGATCTTCAGTTTTATTCTATGGTCAACTGGTCTGTTTTGTTTGTACCAGTACCAGACTGTTTTTTTATGACTATAGTCCTGTAGTAAGTATTTTTTGATGTCTGGTATAGCAATCCCCCTGTATTGCTGTTTTCACCTAGGCGTTGCTTTGGCTATTTGGGGTCTTTTTTTTTTTTCAAAATGAATTGAAGAATTTTTTTTTCCAAGCTGTGAAGGAAACTCATGGGGATTTTTTGTTGGGATTGTAGCATTTTAAATCTGTCACTGAGTTTTGGGCAGGAAGGACATTTTTACTATATTTTTTTTCTATCCATGAGCATGGGGAGGTTTGTCCATCTTTTGATTTCCGTCCTCAATTTCCTTTTTCAGGGGTTTGTTGTAAAGGATCCTTGGTGTCCTTTTGTTAGTATTTGTTCCTAGTATTTATCTTGTTTTTTTTGAGGCTATTGTGAGTGGGGAAGGTCTCCTTGTAGTCCCTTCCTCAGTTGCATGTTGTTGTGGTGTAAGAAAGGCTTACTGAATTTTTCTAGATTTATTTTTGTATCCTGCCACTTTACCAAAGCTCCCTATCAGTTCTAGATTTTTAATGGTGGAGTTCTTACATCCCTTAGGTAGACAAATCATATCATCAGCAAAAAGGGTTAGACTGACTTCCTCTTTCCAATTAAAACTCTTTTTAATTCCCTTTCCCTTTTTTTTGAATTATATTTGTTTATTGGTAATGGTTTGTCCATTTTCGTACATCATTTTCCCAATTCGGAACAGGCATATTTTTTCCCCTTTTTCCCATTCCCCCCCCACCCCCACCCCCATCCCATATCATGGATATTCTGCCATAAACTGTCCTGCATCTTATCAGGTTTTTTCGTTTTTTCATTTTTTAGCTTATAATGAAGTCCATGAGTAAACATCTTCGTGCAAAACCAATCTACAGATGTTGTGCCCAAACCCCCCCACAGATCCAACCAATCAGTGGGGGTGACAGGTTGTTTGCCATCAATCAAGTTTGATCAAATGACGTGTCCAGACTACATCGCTGTAGATTTTCTACCGTTCACCCCAATTCGCAGGCTTTTATTACATTCTACCACCCCCCCTTTCCGCAGATTGTTCCCTAGGCTTAGAAAGGGGGCACAGGTGAGGATGAGAAGTAAAACTGTCCACTCTCTCTGGGAGCTTGACTTGGATCTGGTGCTTCATGGCTGTTTCCTTTCATGGCTGACAGTTTTTGTCCAGAGTAACCTTTCGATCCTACTAATGAAGCACAAGCAATTGATATATAGGTGTTTAAGAAGCACTAATAGTTATGGTGGTTTTACTTGGCATAGACCACATATGTTTTTTGGATGATATGGTTAATCCATGAATTTACATTTTTACTCGTGATAAATATGACAGGGTCTTACTGGTGGCCTTATACATCTCTAAACCTGTAGAGGATGATAGGCATTTGTGGGCAGATCACATGGTTTATTCCTCCAAGGAAGAGAGCTAATAGCCAATTGATTTGGGATAATACAGCACAATGACTGGCTCTGGCCGCAACAGTATTCCAGGCAGGTGAGGGTGTAGCTGGTGCTGACGGTGGAGTCCTCTGCTTGACTCCAGGGAGAACCATATTTTTGCTTTATGGTTTTAAGTGGCCTTTGGTAACACCTCTCCGGCAATTCCCAGAAATGGTCCATCTGTACACTTGCATGTGCAGTATAAAAACATCCCTCCCCATGTATTAACATCAGTGTCTTCGGCAGCAAGGGGTCTTAATCGCCTCTCCTCCTGCAGGTATCCCAACTTGGGACAGAGCCCTTACCTTTTTGTGGGGCCTTGGTCCGCGTGGCCAACATCCACCCTGGTAAAACAATCCATTGCTGATGTCAGAGCCCTGCCCTTATACTATATTTGCCCAAAGGTGCTACACCAGGACTATTCATAACTGTATTTTTTGGTTCTCTGAACAGAGATCTTAAAATCCCTTTTCACAGTTCTTCATGTTCCATTTAATTAGCAGGCATAGATTAATATACGTTCTTTCGAGCAATTATTTCCCGAACTTAAACAATACTCTTAGAATAGTTGTCCTCCAAATTTATACAGTATTGGAAACGACCTGTCATCAATCTATCTATTTATCCCCGTATAGTTCTCCATGGGGGCCAGCAAAGTCGTAGCTTAACCTTGGGGGGTGACACTAAAGGACAACTAATGGCCAGGACAAAGCGACAATTGCAACGACCTTGTGCGACAGAGCGCGTATGTCATTACGGACTCCATTATCTAAATCAGCTTGTTTACATGTCAGTGGCTCCACAGAGAGGTTCGATGTTTTGCAAATCTGAGGCTTTTCTTCCTTTTCACTGTTTCAGGTAGGGCGTCCCCTTTTCACTTATGCCACTTTTTGGTACATCCGCTACCTGCAAACTGTACTACTTTTACGACACCAGTTTAGGTGCTTTTCCGTGTTGGGACACCCTCTTTTCAATAATTTGACTTGCTTATGAACTAAATTGGTCGGGTAGTTAGTTTTAAGATTTTGAATTGCAAGGTTTTTTAGTTATGTTTTTTTTTTTACTGTCTTTTTTGTATCCCCCTTTTATTTTTACTCTATACCATGAGTCTCCCAAGAACAATGTGTGCATTATACATCAACACTATAGGGTGGAAGATCCTGACAAGCCACAAAGATTTCATCAAATTTCACCAACTGGTGGGTTTTTGGGTGACTATTATAGATATAACTATGGAAAAGCAAACTTAATTTTTTGCATTAAATCATCTTAAAAAGAATGCCTACAAGGTTATACTGTACAAACAGAGAAATCAAGAGAACATTTGTTTGGCCACATCCCAAAGTTATTAGCCTCTACAATTTTTGCTGTGAAAACAAATGTGACAACAGCGAATTATATCTACATTTAACCCAGATGCATTACCTTTTTATTCAGCAGTCGTAAATCCAAGTGTTGTTTAATATCACATATTTACTTTTACTAAGTCCAAAAACACCATGTATCCTGTTAGCAGTGTTATCCTAGGCGAAACTTGAGTACTTGCTTGAACTCTCACATCAATTTAAATATGTCCTTTGATCGAATATACACTCCGTGTTCCTCTTCCCACACAATCCCCCCTTCCCAATTCACCATTTCAGTCCAATTTTTTCTGATGCAGCATTATCTGTTGTTGTTCGTTTTACTAATGCATCCCTCTCCATGAGAAATATTTATATCTTGTGTAAATTGTTGTTGGTACTGCATCCACCTATATAGGGACACCATTTGTCGTTTTCTTTTCCCCTGGACTGTGTTACTTCACTTAACATAAGTCTTCCAGGTCCATCCATCTTACCTGCAAAGTTCATATGTCTTTACCCCCTCCTTTAACCGCCTGCATAGAACTCACATTATACATGTACCACATTTTCCTCTATCCACTCCATCAAGTTGAGCGAGGCACCTGGGCTTGTTCCATTTTTTTTTGCTATGTGAACAGAGCTGCAAAAAACTTAGACTATGCATGTATCTTTAGTAAGTTGCTTTGTTCTGATGGGTATATACCCAGGAGTGGTATGAGCTGGGTCAATATGGGAAGGTCTCAATTTTGAGTCTCTAAGGGTCATCCCACATACTGCCTTCCATACTGGCTGTACAAGTTTTTTACATTTCACCGACCAGCAATGGAATGAGTGTTCCCCTTTCCCCCACAAGAACCTTCTCAGCCAAATCATATCATCTAGCAAATAGGTATAGCTTGACTTCCTCTTTTTCCAATTAGAGCTTCCTTTAATTTTCCTTTTTGTCTTGCCTATTGCCCTAGCAAGGGCTTTCCAGCACATGGTGTATTGAAAAGGCAAGTGGTGGAACACGGGGGACCAAGCCCTTGCCAATGTTATCCTAACCTTTTAGGGATGCTTATGTAACCCTTTTCGCGCATTTACGGACTCTTTATTGTTGTGGGTTATTCATGTAATAGGGCCTTTTGATTATATTGACGAATAATCCCTCCAGCCCAATTCCCCTCCAGGACTTTACCACATGCCGAGAGATGTGGATTTTTCAAAGACCTTTCCCCAGCATTCATTGACCAGATGATTGGATGTGGTTTTTTGTCCTTCACGTCCCCCACTTTATATGTTTGTGATGTTTTTTGATTTTCTACTGTTGCCCCATCCCTCATCTCTGGTAATGAATCCAACTTGGTCATGGTGGATGATTATTTTCTTGATGAAATGGATGGTCTATATGCGATTTGCCGAAATCCTGTTTAGAATTTTATGTAATCTGTGTTCATTAGGGAGATGGGTCTATACATTCTGCCCTTCGTTTGGTCTGTGTCTTTTATCCCTGGGGTTTTGGGTATTAGTGGTGCTTGTCCTTCATAGAAGGAATCTGGAGAAAGTCACCTCCATCTGTGTTATCCTTCCTAAACCAATTTAAGTAGTACATGGTTGTAAGTCCCGCCCTTTTTTTTTTTGACAATATTTTTAATAAATTCTGCCATGAAACCATCTAGCACCCTGGGCTTTTTTTTGGGTTGGGAGGTCTCTTATTATATCTTTTCGATTTCCTTCCCTGTCAATATTGGTCATAATTAGGCCTTCGAGCTTCCATCTTGGTATGAGCCTTTTGGGTTTTTATTCCCGGAAGAATTTCAGATATTCAATCCATTTCTTCTGGTTTTCCACACTTCGATAGACTCTCATTTTTTTTGAAGTCCGTCCCACTAAGATCCGTGTCCTTGGATCTTTCCATTTGTCCTGTTTTGTGATATTTATCCCCTTTTCACACAGAAAAATGTCTATTTGTTTGGAATTTTGGTTTCCTCCCTTTTTTTGGGTTAACTGGGCTAGAGGTCTATTTTTTTTTTTTTTTTTTTTTTTTTTTTTTTTTTTTGTATTCATTGATTTTTTTATGGTTTTTTTACTTTTTGTTTTCGATGTTCATTGATCCATCTGCGACTGATTTGGTGTTTATGTTTTTCTTCTTGGTCTGGCTTCCTTGTTAGGGTCCATTTATTGTGTGTCCCTCAAGATTAAAATTGTTTACCTGCAGTTTGTTAGAGTCATTCATGTTGTGCTCTGTATCCCTAGTTTTTTTTTTAACTAATACTGGTGGGCACCTTTAGAGCTATTAAACTCGTTCCCCTCTTAGGCCTGGTTTAAAGTGTGTCACACACATGAATTTTGCTGTAGTATTGTTTATCACTGTCCATTCCATTGCCAAGGAATTTGTTGTATTTCTTTTTTTTTTCCCTTATATTGCTTGCGCCTTGACCCCCTCCTTACTTCCAGGAGAGTGGATGGTTTAGTCTCACAGTGGTTCCTGTAAGGTTTGTAAGCGTTTGTGCCTGGTGTTTGATATTGAGTTTTATTTTATTGACCACTGTGGTCCTGAGTCGAACATAGATAGCGCTTCTTATCACTCTTTATATCTCTTATGTTTATTTGGTTTTTTTTCCTGTAGTCACCCGGTCTCTGGTTCTCTTTGCCGCGCATGTTTCCTGGCGGTGCCTGGCAGTCGACCGTTCTCATCTCGGTGTTTGTGTGGCCCGTTTCGCTCGCTGTCTGTTGCGGTTTCCCCTTTCATCATGAAAACTACTGATTTGGAGTTTCTCTATCTCTCTCTCCCCCCCCCCCCTCTCCTGTTCTCCCCTTGTCCCCTGTTTGCTCTGTACCCCTAGCCACCCCCCGCCTTTGTTCCGGAGGTTTCTTTGCAAGTCCCTCCGTATTGCTGTTTGGCTGGGGTTAAATCCTGTGCCTTAGATCCCTGAAAGTTGTCTTTATAAAGATTTTTGCACCAGGGTTTGGTGCATAATTATTTATGAGTGTGAAATCTTCATCGTCAATGGTTCCTTTAATAAAGAATGTAAATGGCCCTCTTTTTCCTCCTTTTTGATTTCTTTTTTGCCTTGGGTATTTTTTTGAAGTCCTATTTTGCCCTGATATTAGAATAGCCACACCCACTTTTTTTTTTTTTTTTGGTACCATTTGCTCGGAACATTTTTTTCCACCCTTCACCTTAAGTTGGTGCCATCCTTGAAAATTGAGATGGGTTTCTTACTGTTAGACAAGCATATTAGATGGGGTTTTTTGTTTTTTCCTAAAACCCATTCTCACCCAGTCTATATGCCTTTTTGATTGGGGATTTTAAGCCATTAATATTTAAGGTTTTATAATTGAAAGATGGATGTTTCTTCCTTTCACATTATTTTCCATTTGTATTTTTGGTCTCTG
Source organism: Rhizomys pruinosus (assembly GCA_009823505.1). Lineage (NCBI taxonomy): Eukaryota > Metazoa > Chordata > Mammalia > Rodentia > Spalacidae > Rhizomys > Rhizomys pruinosus. The sequence goes on along the minus strand of VZQC01000144.1, from coordinate 2,436,350 downwards.
ATTCTACTCCCATTAGTTTTTGTTAGTTTATGTTTTTATTAGTTTTCTTTTCCTAGGGGGTTGTTTGAAGGTTTTTTGCTCCCTCTTTCTCTTACATACCCTTTTGAAATTGCTTCAAGTATTTATGAAGAGTTGATTTTTTTCCACCATGTATTCCATCATCTTTGTTTATGTCATGGAATATATNTTAGTATTATATTTGGTTCTTGAACAGAGAATACTCCTTTTCACAGTTTTCGCTTATGATTTATTCGTTCCTAAAAGAAGTGCCGTTTACACGGTTTTATACGAGATTACCTTTATAATTAGTTGTTTCCATTTTACAGTTGGAGAGCGACCTCATCCTCATCATTATTCTCCTTCTTCTATGGGGAGGAGGCAAGAAATTTTCTCATATCAAAACCTTGCACCTAGAAGGTTAGCTTCGTTAGGAATCATTACAAATAGTTGTTACAAAGTAGGATCCACAGAGGGTTCGATGTTTATGGCAATCTGAGGCTTTTTTCCTTTCAAGTTTAGACAGGTCAACCTTTCAGTTGGCCACTTTCTGGTACATCTACTCAATGGCACGCTGTATCTTTCTTTCTCAAACCATAAGTTGCTGACATTTTGTCCTGTTGGAACTACAAATCTTTTCTCGTAGTTAGTTTTAAGATTTGAATTGCAGGTTTTTGACTCGACAAGGTTTCATGTTCTATCGGTATCCCCCCGGCTGTTGTTTTTAACCTCAGGAGTGCTCAGAAGGTCAATTGTATTAGAATAAACTAAAGGGTGGGATCAAGGCACCGATTTCATTAAATTCACCCCATGTGTTTTTGTGAGTATCTATGATTAAACATTGGGAAGCAAACTTATTTTTACGTTAAATCATCTAAAAGAGAATGCTACAGGTGATTAGTGCACAAACAGAGAATGTATAGAGAACCTTGGACGTGCATCCCAAAGTTATGCTCTACACTTTATGGAAAACAAGTGTGGACACACACCAGCATTATTATCTCCATTTAAACGCGATGCATTACCGTTTTTATCCGAGTCTGTAAACCAATGTCTTTGATATATACATACTTTTACTAAGTTCCTAAGACACCATGTATCCTGTACACATGTTGTCTAGGACAAAATGGGTACTTGTTTGACCGCATGTCACATCCAACAAGCATAATCGAATATAAGCACCTTTTTCTTTTGGCTCGCTCTTCTTGTATGTGCTCGTTCTGTTCCTGAACGTGTCACCCTAGCTCCACCCCTCACCATTTAAACAATTCACCATTTCAGTCACATTTCTGATGCAGTATTTCTGCTGCTGTTCTTTTAATATCATCCCTCTCCACGAGAAAAGCACTATTTACAACTGGTTTTGGTGCTAGCATCCACATATGGGGACACCATTTGTCGTTTGATTTGTCTGGGACTGTGTTACTTCACTTAACATACTATATTCTAGCTTCATCCATGTACCTGCAAAGTTTCAGGATGTGTCCCTCTTTTACCGCTGGCAATAGAACTCTTCCCCCCCCCCCTCCCCATTGTATACATTGTACCACGTTTTCTCTCTCCACTCGTCAGTTGAGGGCCCCTGGGCTGGTTCCAGTTTTTTGCTAATGTGAACAGAGCTGCAATAAACATATGCATGGGCATGTCTCTTTGCAGTAAGATGAGTCATGTGTGTACACTACCAAGGGGTGGTATGACTGCATCAAATGGAAGGCTCATTTTGAGTCTTTATTAAGGGTTCTCCCCACGCCCTTTCCATAGTTGGTGTACAAGTTTACATTCCACCAGCAATGTATGAGTGATCCCCTTTTCCCCATCAACCCTCCTTCTCCAGCACTTGTTATTATTCGTGTCCTGATCCTAGCCCAGTCTTATTGGAGTAAGGTGCATCTCAAAGTGGTTTTTATTTGCATTTCATTAATTAACAGCTGATGGTGAACACTTTTAAGATGTTTCTCGGCCATCTCAATTCCTTCTCTGTGAAGTCTCTTTTCATATCTTTGCTCCATCTTTGAGTGATTAATTTGTTTTCCTTTTTCTTGTTTTTGATTAGCTTGTATATTATGGAAATTAATGCTTTTGTCAGATGTATCTTAAGTGAAGGTTTCCTCACACTCTGTGGTTTTCCTCTCACTTCCTTTATGTTTCTTTTGATGTACCGAAAACTTTTGCGTTTAATGAGGTGCCATTTGTCAACTGTGGATCTTATTTCTTGTGCAGTTGCCTGTCTGATTTAGGAGTCTTTTCCTACACCTACGTGTTGTAGTCTGCTGCCAAGTTTCTTCTATCACCTGCAGAGTTGGGGGGTTCACGTTTAGTCTTTGGTCTTTCTGGAGTTGACTTTTGTACAAAGGTGAGAGGTAGGGTTTTAATTTCCTTCTTCTACATAGTGGGATCCAATTTTGCCAACACCAATTGTGAAGATGCTGTCTTTCCTGCATGTGTTTTCTTCGGCCCCCTTGTCTAATATTGAGTGGCTAACATTGTATTGACAACAAATAGCCTATGTTTGGATCTTCAGTTTTCTCCATTGGTCAACGGGTCTGTTTTTGTGCCCGTACCAGACTGTTTTTATGACATAGTACTGTTAGTATTAGTTTGATGTCTGGTATTTTTTTTTTTTTTCTTTTTTTTTTTTCTGTTTTTTTTTCTTTTTTTTTTTTTTTTTTTTTTTTTTTTAAGGCAATCCCCCATGTATTGCTCTTTTCACTCAAGGGTGCTTTAGCTATTTGGGGGCTTTTGTTGTTCCAAATGAAATGAGGATTTTTTTTCTAAGCTTTTGAAGAAACTCTTAGGGATTTGATTGGGATTGCATTACATCTTTACCATTAGTTTGGGCAGGATGGACATTTTTACTATATTTATTTTCCTAATACAAGAGCGTGGGAGGTGGTCTATCTTCTGATTTTTTCCTCAATTTCCTTTTTTCAGGGGTTTGTTGTAGAGATCCTTGTGTCTTTGGTTAGGTTTGTTCTAGTATTTTATTGTTTTGAGGCATTGTGAGTGGGAATGTCTCCTGGGCGTCTTCTTCACGATGTGCATGTGTGGGTTGTGAAAGAAAGGCTCCTGAAGTTTTATAGAGGTATTTTGGTATCATGGCCCACGTACCAACGCGCTTAATTCATTCTATGGAGGTATTCTGGGGGAGTTCGTAGCAGCCCGTCGGTAGTACCATTCAGAGCATCAGCAAAATAGGTGAGCGACGGTTCTTCGGTTCCAATTATGAACGCGTGAAGTGCCTTGTCTTTTGGGATATTAATTTTTTATTTCTGATGGTTTGTGCATTTCGTACATCATTTTCCAATTCGGAACAGGCAATTCCCTTTCCCTTCCCCCCTACCCCCCACCCCATCCCAGCTCATGTATTATGCCATAAATGTCTGCCTCTTTCAGGGTTTTTTTTTTCATTTTTTAGCTATAAAGTGATAATCCATGAGTATAAACATCCTTCGTGCAAAACCAATCTACAGACTGTTTTGCCCAAACCCCCAAAGCCCAACCATCTAGTGGGGGGTGGACTAGGTTGTTTGTTCAATCAATTTGATAAAATGAGTGTCCAGTTTATTTTGTTGTAGTTTCACCGTTAACCCCAATCAAAGCCCTACATTCTACCATGCCCACTAGTCGAGATGGACCGAGGCGGAGAAATAGGGGCAACAGGGGGAGGAGAAGTCAACTGTCCTCGCTCTCTGGGAGCCTGGGGTGACGGGGGGTCGGTGTCTGCGGCAAGGCTTGGCGGGTTCCTTGTCAGGGGCTGGGACAGGGTGTGCTAGGGAGTAACCTTTCTTCGATTCCTACGAATGGATGCATCAAAGCAATGAGAGCTATAGGTCGTTTAAGCAGCAACGTATAGTTTATGTAGGTTAGCCTTGGGCATTATAGCACATATGGGGGGATGATAGTTGAAGCCAGAATTACACATTTGTACTCCTGATAACTATGACAGGGTCTTACTGTGGCTTATAACATCTCTTAACCTCTGTACGAGGGATGTAGGCTTGTGGCACATACAGAAATGTGGTTTTCTATTTCCTTCCAATGGAGAGAGCCAATAGGCCAATAGATTTGGGATATAGAGGCGTATGGCTGCCTCTGTTGCACATTATTTCCAGGCAGGCGGGGTTTAGCTGGTGATGATGGTTGAGTCTTGCTTGAATCAGGGGAGACCATATTTTGCTTTATTGGTTTAGGTCCTTTGGAACACTCTCTGGCATTCCAGATTGATGCCATCTGTACCTTGCATGTGCTCGTATCAGTACACCCCTCCCATGTTAACATCAGCTTCGGCAGTATATCGGGGTTGGTCTTATCGCCTCTCTCCTGCATCGTTATCCAACTCTAGGGCAAGGAGCCTTACCTTTTGTGGGGCCTTGGTTCCCCTGGCCAAAACATCCCCCTGGCTTAGAATAATCGATTGCTGTTGTCAGAGCTCCTGCATTAATACACTTTGCCCCAATGGCCATATGCCCACAGGGGAGACTTATAGTATTATATTTGGTTTCTGAACAGCGTATAATCCTTTTCACAGTTTCTTATGTCCATTAGTAAATTAAAGAAGGCCGTTTTACAGGTTTTATAAGAGATTACCTCTATTAATAGTTGTCTCCAATTACAGTTGTGAGAACGATGTCATCATCGTCATATTACTCCTTGTTCTATGGGGGGGGACGGCAAGAAAGTTCGTATTATACAACCTTTGTTGCTACCTAGAGAAGGTATCCCAAGTGTCATTAGGACTCATTAAAATAGTTGTTACATGTAGGATCACAGAGGGGTTCGATGTTATTTTCTCAATCTTGAGGCTTTTCTTTCCTCAATGTTCAGATGGGTCAACCTTTCACTTGCCACTTTTTGGTACATTCCTACTCAATGCAAAGCTGTTCTTTTCTTTCTCAGCCCGTTAAGTTGGTGACAATTTGTCCTGTTGGAACAAACCCCATCTTTTCTCGTAGTTAGTTTTAAGTTTTGAATTGCAGGGTTTTTGACTAAAAGGTTTCATGTTTCGTATCCCCCCCCTTTTTTTACCCCATGAGTCTCCACAAGACAGTTTTATTATACATAAATATAGGGTAGAATCAAGGCACCCATGCTGTTCACAAATTCACCCCATGTGTTTGGGTTACATATATGATTAAACTTGGGAAGCAATACTTACTTTTTGCTTTAACTCATCTTCCAGAGCACATGCCTACTAAGGTGATACTGTACCAACAGAGACGCTCATAGAGCAACCTTTGTTGTGCCAATCCCATACATGTTATGCTCTACAGATTTTGGTACCCCACATGTGACAACAGGGCATTCATACCTCTACATTTAACCCAAGATGCATTCCGTTTTATCAGAGTCGTAAACCAAGTTGTATATATACACAAATTTATTTTTACTAAGTCCTAAACACACTGTATCCGTAGACAGGTCCTCTAGGCGAAACTGAGTCACTTGGTTGAAACTCACAATCAATTAAATTATGCCTTGATCGTAATATACCATCAGTTTCCCTCTCCCACCAATTCCCCCTTCCCATTCACCACCTTTCAGCTCCCCCTTTTCTGATCTAGTATTTCTGTTGTTGTTCTTTTACTACGCATCCTCTCCATGAGAATATTTATATATGGGTTGTTCGGTACTAGCATCCACATATGAGGGACCACATTTGTCGTTGTTTTCTGGGACTGTGGTTACTTCACTAACTAATGTCTTCCAGCTCCATCCCTTTACCTTGCAAAGTTCATGATGTTTTCCTTCTTCACTGCTGCATAGATCTCCCTTATCTACATGTTACCACATTTTCTCTATCCACTCATCCGTTGAGGGGCACCTGGGCTGGTTCCATGTTTTGCTATTGGAACAGAGCTGCAATAAACATAAGATGTGCATTGTATCTTTGCAGTACGTTGTGTCTTGTGGGTATATTACCCAGGAGTGGTATGACTGGGTCAAATGGAAGCTTCATTCTGATTCTTCTAAGGGTTCTCCACACGGCTTGCCATAGTGGAGATCAACCGTTTACATTCCCACAGCACTGGATGAGTGTTCCCCCTTTCCCCACAACTCTCCGCATCATATCGTCAGCAAAAAAGGATAGCTTGACTTCCTCTTTCCAATTAGAACTCCTTTTAATTCCTTTTCTTGCCTCTATTGCCCTAGCAAGGTTTCCCGCACTGTATTGAAAAGGAGTGGTGACAGGGGGCAGCCTTGCCAAGTTCCTACTTTAAGGGGGAATGCTTCTGTCATTTCCCCATTTAGGATCTTATTGGGTGTGCGTTTCTGGTATATGGCTTTTGATACATTGAGGACTGATCCCTCCAGACCATATCCCTCCGGACTTTAAACATGAAGGGAGCTGGATTTGCACAAAGACTTTCCCCACATCAATTGAGATTGATGGTGTGGTTTTTTGTCCTTCAGTCCATTTATATGTTTGATGATGTTATTGATTTTCATATGTGATACCATATACATAACTCCTCCTGGTATGAATCCAATTGGTCATGGTGGATGTTTTCTTGATGTGGGTCTGTCTGCGGTTTGCCAGAATCCTGGTTAGAATTTTGTAATCTGTGTTCACTTAGGGAGATGGGTCTATAGTTTCTCCTTTTTGGTTGTGTCTTTCCCCAGTTTTGGTCGTAGCGTGATGATGCATTCATAGAGTGTTGCTGGGGAGAATTCCCTCTGTTTTGTATCCTTCAAAACAATTTAAGTAGTAATGGTTGTAAGTCTTTTTGAAATATTTTATAGAAATTTGCCATGAAACCATCTAGGCTTGGGCCTTTTTTGGTTGGGAGGCTACTTATTATTCTTCGATTCTTCCTGTAATAGTGGTCTGAATAGCGCTATCGAGTCTTCTTGGTTGAGCTTTGGTTATTCCCAGGATTCATGATATCATACATTTTCTTGAGGTTTTCAAACTTCGTTAGGAATAGAAAGTTTTTGAAGTAGTCCCCATTATGGGGACTGTCTGGATTCTTTTCATTTCGTTGTGATATTTCCCCTCTTCATCACAGATTCTATTGATTTGGAGTCGTTTCTTCTTTTCTTTTTTTAAACTGGGCTAGAGGTCTTCTTTATTCTCTCAAAGATCCAAATCTTAGCTTCAATTGGTTGTGTGTTTACCTGGTTTTTCTGTTATATTGATATTACATAGCCTCTCTGCACTGATCTTGTTATTCACTCTGTCCTGCCTCCGTTACGGGTTGCTTTCTAGTTGTCACCGCATAGCATTCTTATCTAGCTTTGCAGTGTTAGACGCACTTCACTCGTGCTGTCTTATTATATGTCCACATCATTTTTTGATCACGATGTGTGTCACCCCCTATTATGAGTCTCTACCAACTTCCCCCCTCTCTAGGATCCTCGCTATTTCCCCCCAAGTGTCCCCCCCACACCGCACTCTTGCTGTGTCGTTTCTCCCTCGCTCATTTTGCACACCGTTTTCTCCCTGGTCACTTTACTTCTTTACTTATTTATTTCTGCCTTTGGAACACACACGCCTTCTACGGAGCGTGCTGTATGTACCTGGAATCACCACCCTGATCTCTCATGAGAGATTTATCGTTTGTGACTGTGTTGATATTGCGTTTTTACTTGCTACTTGCGTCGGTACCGCTACGCCTGACACTCGATGATATCAGTTTGCCCTCTCTTTCACTATTGTTGACGCTTTTTCCCCGCTCGCTGGCGACAGATCTGCGCCTCCTCTTATGGCGCTGCTTACCCCCTCTGCCGCCTGCTGCTCCTGTCTATCGCCCCTATTCCTGTCTGTACTTGGTCCTCACAGACAGCACACACACACGCTCTTCCTGTCCTCTCGCTACGAGGTTCTTTCCCATTCTTGACTATACCTTACCGTGTCTTAATGAGCTGTCAGACTGTCTCTCTGTTTCTCTCCCCCCGTCCTATCCTGTCATCTATTGTATGTATGTACTGGGTGACCTTTTATATGTCGGTTCTATGCCAGTACACCCCTCATCGTATGTACGTGTGTCTGCGGGTATAATCGAGTGCCCTTAGTATCTCCCCTTGTGCATGTAGCTTCCTGCTATCCAATGTATTGGTGCGTTGCTTGCCGACTCCGTATCCTTTGTTGTGCTATCCCCAACTCTATAGTATTGTACTTCGTAGCCATAATCCTTTGACATTTTTTATGTCCAATTGTTCCCACTATACTCAGCGACACTGGCCATCACATTGCCTACATTAGAATCTCTTTGCATAGATCAATTATGTAAGAGATATGGTATAAGATTTGCTAGATTTGCTAGCAAAGCACACCACTAAGTAAATTCAACAGTATGTATGCAAGTAGGCATACAATTCTTTCTTAACGTGTGCTATTCCATTTACTCCTTACACCTGTCGCATCGCACGCGATTCCACCCTTCCTATCCTTTCACCTTCTTTTTCTTATCCCACCACCTTTCCTCTACCTTCCCCCCTTATTTATTGTTTTTTTCTGGCCTCGCCTTATCCTTGTTACACATGACGCCAATGCTGTGTTTCACTCTTCGCTAGATACCACGCCCATTTATTTATGATGGTGTTTTGTTTCCGTATAACATTTTCATCAGTCTACTGACTTTTGATTGGGGGAGTTTAGCCCATTAATAATTAAGGTTATAATAAAAAGATGGATTTTGTTCCTTTACTTTATTTATCAACTTGGTACTTCTAGCCTCCTGATTTTTGCTCCTATATTATGTTTTTTAGTTTCTTTTCAAAGGGTGTGTGAGGTTTGTTGCTCTTCTCTTTCACCCTTTGAATTGCTTCAATGTATTCTATGAAGAATGGTTTTCCAGCATTATGACTTTCATCAGTCTTGTTTTCTGTAATGGAAGTTTTTCTTCTCTAATTCAACTAGTTGAAATTTTGGCTGGGTTAAAGTAACTTTGGTTGGCATCTATTTAGTCCTTTTAAACTGGGAATGCTTTGCTCTCCATGTTCTTCTTGCTTCATGGTTTGAGGCGAGAAATCAGTTGTCCTTCTGATGGGGTTTCCCCTTTGTAGTGACTTGTTTTTCTTTTTGTAGCCCCTCTGAATTTGGCTCTTTGTTTTGTCGCATCTCGCTTTTTATCTATGCCTAGTGGGGTGGGGTGTTTTTTTCTGATCTTGTCTATTTGATCTATGTGCTTCTTGTAATTTGTATGGGTTTGTCTATTTGTAGCTTGCGGAAATTTTCATCTATCATTCCGTTGAAGATCTGATCAACACAATTCTCTTGGAATTCTTCTCATTCATCTATCCCTATGATCTGTGTGATCGTTGAATCTTTCATAGTTGTCACCATATTCCTGGTTGTTTCACTTTTGTGGAGTTTTAAAATCTTTCATAACTTTGGGCTGGAAGAGATGGCCTAGCAGTAGAGCATCGCCGACTAGCTTTACAGAGGACCGTGTTCGATCCCTCAGCACCCACTTGGCGAGACCAACCGTCAAAACTCCAATTCCAGGAGCAACTCTCAGTTCCAGGGGGAATATGACCCCTTTCTGATCCTCGCGGCATTGCAGACAGTGGTGCATCACACTTGCCATGCAGGACAGTACGTTCAATACACATTACACCGGAAATAAAATATTAAAATTTAAAAAATTAAAAACCATTTTTTTTCATAATCTTTATTGAGCTTTTTAATTACTCTGTGTTGTCTTCCAGATCGCATATGCTTTGCTCCGCTTCCTCCATTCTACTTCTGAGGAGTTTCCCTTTCTTTTTTTCTTTTTTCCGTTTTTCTTTTGGTATGAGTGTTCTTAATTCCTTTTTTGTTTCATCATGTGTTTTCTTAGTACTTTCCATTTCCTTTTTGAGCTTCTCCAACATTCTTGGTGCTCCTTACTTCGTTGATTGGCTTCCTTTAAGTCTCAAGTTCTCTTCTTCCTTTTGGAGTTTGTTTTCTTCTCCCTCTAGTTATTTCTAGAGTTTGTTGGTTGTCCACTTTAGTTTATTTCTGAAGTTTTGTCAGTTGTGGCCCTCTAGGTCCTTTTGTAGTTTTCATTCTTCTCTCTTTAGTTATCTATATTCTTTTTTTTTCTCCCTCTATCTTCTTTCCAGGTTTGCAATCTGTTCATCTAGGTTCTTTCTGATGTTTGTACATTGTATCCCTCTAGGTCCTTTTTGAGTTTTTCCATTCTCTTACTTTTAGTTCTCTGAATTCTTCTTTTATGTTCTTTAATTTCTCTGATAGGTCTGCAATTATTCCTCTAAGATCTGTTTCTTGGGTCTACTCCAAGGGGTTCCCATTGTAGCTATCTCCTACAGGATTGGTAGAGGTTGGTGTAGAATTCCCTGTGCCTTTCCTATGTTGTCCTTTCATCGTGTTCCTGGCATGCGGTCTTCCCTTTTGTGGTTCAGATCACAAAAGTGGATGGTTTTTGCTTTCCTCCTTCAGACGCTTTTTTTTTTCCCTTCCTCCCACCTTTTTTATGGAGTATTGAATTGTCTAAGTTTTAGGTTTTCAATTTTGTTTCTATATTTTCCATGACAACAGCTCCAGAGAGAGTGGACTGTTTTGCTTCTCATCCACCTGTGCCCCTTTTCTAAGCCTAGGGAACAATCTGTGGAAGAGGGGGCATGGTAGAATGTAAGGACTGCGATTGGGATGAATGGTGAAACTACAGCAATGTAGTCTGGACACTCATTTGATCAACTTGATTGTACATACAACCCCTCACCCACCGCTGGATGGTGGGGCTGTGGGGGTTTGGGCACAACAGCCTGCAAATTGGTCTCATATGAAGGATACTTGTACTCATGGATTATCACTTATAGCTAAAAAATGAAAAAAACCCTGAGAGAAAGATGCAGGACAGTAATGGCAGAATGCATGGTCTGTGATGGGGTGGGTGTCGGGGGGAAGGGAAATGGAAATATGCCTGAACTGAATTGGAAAATGATGTATGAAATGCACAAAGCATCAATAAAAAATGTTTAAAAAAACAAGTAAACAATGAAAAGAGTACCTTCATAACAAGACCACACATCACTAATCCTCCAACTTTTGGAATGAAAATGTTGCAAGCCTTTCATAATTCAAGAAATCTACCATAGAGGAAAGCTGGGAATACAGTTGTTGCAGGCCAGATTCCATCCCAAACTTGCAGCAAAACTCAGCAGTGTCATTCACATTGTAGTGGCTTTAGAGGCATGAATGATGAGAGAGTGAAGGTGTCATCAGTTCTTCCTCTGTGGTTTCAGAGAGGTGCCAAAGCCAGGCAGAATGCAGCATAAAAAGAAACTGATAGGCCATTTGGCTAAGCTGTCAAAATGAAGCCTGGTTGGAAGTGGAGACACCAAGAAGATATTTGAGATTCCAGAGCTGTGAGATATTTGTGAAGGAGAGCTGCATATAGGGAGTGGTAATGATCCCCAAGGAAGAGATTTATGTTGCAAGCAAAACTGGCCTGCAAAACCCATTGCAAACCTTGTATTATTAACAATCCATAGCTAAGGCTCGATGCCATTCAAGAAGTTCAGATATGGGAAGGTTTGTAACAAAAGCCCAACGAATAGCAGCTTTGACACTATTTACAGTCAGCATAATCAGGACACAAACGAGAACTACGGGTTTAGTTGTATTTTGGCCCTGACATCACACCAGCTCCTGTGAGCTGTTCATGAAGGTCTTAATCATTCCCTAAATCATGGGGGCTTCCTCTTTGGGGGTTCTCCTCCTTCTTCCTAGGGATAGTGTGGCCATCTTCATTGTAGGATGCTCAGTCGAATGGTCTGGTATATTGTCAAAGTGGTACCCATCAGGGTGAGAATAATCCATTTTATCTAAAGACACAAACATACCATCTTCTTATTGTTAGTAAGCAGGCCAGAGTTTTCCTCCACGCCCCTTATTCTAGGTCCCTCCAAAGTACCTGTGGCAGTGTTTGTGGGTCTATGAACCCATGCTCTTGCTTTGCCTTTGAAGAAGTTTCTTGGTGATTTAGTGTAGAAAAATAATGATAACAATGTCCTAGACTATAGAAAATGAGGATTTTGTACTGTTACTCCAGGTATAGGTGATTTCCACATTTTTATTTTATTTATTTGATCTTTAAGCCATCTGCAGCCTTTTTATTATTTCTTGACCCATGGGATTTTAAGGAATGCCAGAGTTATGAGAAATACCTCATGTTTGGCAAAATTGTTGAAAAACTTTCCTTGCATATGAAGGCCCATTATCTGTGTTATTTAATGTGGGATATCTAGTATAGAAAAGGTTTGCATAACATGTTTAATTACATACTTAGTTGTCTCCCCTAAATGGGTTATAACACTTCAAGCTAAAAATTAATCCCTATAGTACAGTGAATGTATTTAAGTTTTCCAAATTCAGATATTTGGGTTATATCAGTGTGCCAAATCATATGATGTAGGTCATGGGGATTTCTTGAATCACTCACTGGGCTACATTGATGAGCTCAGCTCCATGATACAATAAGCCTATCTGCCATCAGGATACAATCTTGTGGGATTCACATGTCACACTGATTAAATATCTATAGTAACCTCTTTTACTTTTAGAACAGCTCCAAATTAAGTTAGATTTGATTTAAAAGGACAAATTTTCCTTAGATGTACAGGCCCCAAATAGGAAAGCAAAGCAAAAGAGTGCATGGTCTTAACCCAAGGAAGGGATGCCAAGTCTAATGTTCTAATGGCATATCAGGTCTTTCCTGAGGATGGAGTGTGACTCTCTTTGTTCACTGAAATTTAAAATGCTTGGATGTAGCTAAGAAGGGAAGTGCCACAGTGTGTAAGCACAGCTTGCTTGGTGCCCAATGACCATTGTTCCAAATTCCAGGCCCTACTGTCTGTCCTATTTTCTCCCATAAAGAAATATCCCATGGTGGAGAAAAATTCCCCACAAAGGCCTGAAAAATGTCCAGGAAATAAACAGCCTTTTAAAATATTTATTTTCCTTTATTTCAGGACCAATTGGTTTATAGCCCCCAAAAGGCCTGAGGCGAGATAACTATAGAGATAAAAGTTTACTGCCTCAGAAACCTTAAAAATAATTTCTACATGGCCAGGAAATAAATAAGTTATCAGAAAATTTGAGATGTGATAACCAACATGGTGTAGGTAGGAGGAGAATCTCCTAGAGAGTTCAAAATCTCATTCACAAAAAGAAATTTAGAGTGGATTCATACAGAAGCTTTAGGAAAATTTCCTAGGATTTAAAGAAAAATTCTCAGGGTAGGCAAGCTGAAAAACCTCAGGAGTTCCTTTAAAAAGAATAGAAGTGAGAAGTGAAAAAAGCCATAAAGCCATGTATGTTTAGTGTTGGCATGGAGGGCAGACACATGGCATGATGGCAGCCATGTGGTGGGGAGAAGAGCTGTAGAGAAAAGTAGAGAAATACAAGATGCCATGGCAGGCCAAAGTGTTAAAGAAAGCATCTGAGAAGGAATATTAGGAACAAAAGGAGAGATTACCCTCTTCTGAAGAATAGAGAAAAGTAAGCAGACTCACATCTGGAATCATTACTGGAAAAATTTGAGGAGGGGGAGCTAGAGAACAAGAGTCAGTTGCAGTACCCTCTCTAGGATATTTTGAGGAAGTATTTCTTTAGTAGAGCCAGGAGTTGGTGGCAACATCAGGTCTGGGGCTGGAGGAGGAGGAGATGAAGGAGGTGGAGGTTGCAGGTGGGTGGGCGGTGAAGGGGAAGGATGAAAATATGACATCAATATAAACACTTTAATTTGACTTTCAGTACATTTAATGCCTTTCGTTGTAAGCATGCATTTCATAATAGCTTGAAAGTGAGACTGGTCTTGTAAAGTAGAATCTCCCATGATTACCTCTACTTACCCATAAAGCCATGGTGTGGATACACCAGTTAAAGAAAGGATTTTACTATGTTCCTGAGAGTGAGGGTCCCTGTCCAGGCATCGGTTGTGGAGTCCTCCTCCTAGAATGAAGATATTTGTGGTGCAGGGCAAAGATTCTGGAAACTGTGTCAGTTTATAGCAAGTCATTTAATGTTCAGTATCACAAGTTATATGGGCAGAGAGTTTGGGCTACAGGAGGAACTACATGCTAGTCTACATGCAAGGTTACAAAGTACAATCTGATAAGCAGGATGTGTGTGCACTCTTCGTGAGAGCTGAGGGTCTAAAATCAAGATGCTTATCTCAGAATAAGGAACTCTGCAAGATTTTAACCAGGCCGATTTCCTCTTGCTAGCATTTGTGGTGTTCCATACGGCAGGGTCCTGGGACATTCTTTTTCAGCACTGGCCCACCAGCAAAAAAGTGGTGGCCTCATCTTTAAACTTTTGGGTTTGATCTGACTTAAGTTATTGCCATCTTAAATTACTTGACACATCATCAGCAATGATGAAGTTGGCTTCATCACAGAAATGAAAGGATGAGTAACATACATGAATCCATAAATTAATCCACCATGTAAATAGAATCAGAGTCAAAACGCATATGACCTTCTTATTAGATTCATTAAAAGCCTTTAAAAAATCCATGTCTGTCTAGGTCATAGACCTTATGTGGAACCTAAGACTGCTATTCTGTTAAGTGGACATAAGATTATGTCCATTAAACTTACTTCTATTTTCTTAACTTTATTCTTAGATTAACACTTTCCCAAACTTTCTATATTTTGATCATATTTAGACCACTCTCCTATCTACACCTGTCTTTAGGTGTAGGTATAATATACCCTGTCATATGTGTTAAAGCCTATCAAGTCATGCTCCTGTCCCCAAATGTCCTTTGGTGTTCCTCCATCACATGGAGCCAGGCTAACCTACCTAGTGCCCCTTCCTTAGGGAAAACTACCTCTCCCTCACCCAGCAGTTCTTAATTGCCAAGAGTTACTCCGCTAATGTTAGGGCTTCTTCCTCTCTGTCATACTTCTTTGATTTTGTCTGGCTTGAGCTTGCATGGGTCTTGTGAAGCCATTATCATAGCTGTAAGTTCATAAGGGTAACTTCCCAGAAGTCTGGACCACTCTTTCCTTTTAGTCATCCACCACCTCTGGATCTTACAATCTTTTGTCCCTGACTTCTGCAAAGATCCTTGAGCCTTGATTGGCTGAGGTAAGTCTTCTGTAGCTACAGCAAGTCTGGACTCTCTGTGTACTCAGGTCTGGCGTCCATCTCACAGAGATCTGCCTTACTCTGCCTCTTGTGCATCCTGGAGTTAAAGCATATGCCCCCATGCCCACCCTTAAATTTTGCTTATACAAAATTGCATTATACATCCCTGTTTGGGCTAGGATTTGTTTTGTACACCAGGGTAGACTTGAACTAATAGAAAGCTGTCTACCTCTTCTTCTTGAGCCCTGGAATTAAAGATGTGCCCCAGAATGCCTGGCCAAGAATCTTGCTTTCTTCAGTAGATAGTGATTAACACAGAGAATCACAACTGGTCAATATTCAGAGAATAGTGTACTGCAGAGTGCTCAGCTCTAAATGGGACATCTATATTATATGTTTTCCCCTAGACATCAAGGATCATTGTGAAATAAGGAATGGAAGATTGGAAGAGCCTGATGTAGTGAACACATGCAGTGATACAGTGTTGGCTGTACATGACTGGTCTCTTGTGTATAGTACTGTCAGCTTCTGGGATTACAAACACAAAATTTGATTACATATGCAAGATTTACAAAATTTAAAACAATAAAATAAAAACAAAATCTCCTTAGGTATGGGAAAGACTAATGAAGTCTCACTCAAAGCTGAGGAGCTACTAAACATTGATAGTTATTGGGGTAAGGGGAGACAGTTATTTTCATGGGTTTTCCCCTGAGGCATGAGCCATGTTGTAGTAGATGGTCAGATGGTCATGCCCATGCAGGAAGTGCCGTGTAAACTCAGTTGCTTAAAAAATTTTGCACATAAATTTAGGAGGGAAAACATGTGAGGTAGGGGTTAAAGCAGGAATTGAAGGGAGGAAATAGGGCATAAGTTTGTCCAAAACACATTAGATACATGTACGAAATTCTCAAAAAATAAAAAATAAAAATAAGGATATACTCAGCTAAGAGTATGACTTGTTCGACTATGACAACAGGTATTGTACAACCCATTGATAGTTTTATGCTTGTTAATGTGAGAAAGTGAAAATCTATGGTTAGTAATATCATAATTCTTCAAGTAACTCACTATTTTTATGTTACCAAACAGTTTTCTTGTTAAATTGCCTAATAAATATTACTGTTTATACACAAGACTTTTATTGCACTCTAACTTGGTCAAATAGACTTCAGTTTTGTAACATGGAATGGTTATTTGTTCACAATCGTAGAATAGTTCCTGGGTTCTCAGTCTTGAAAAGAACAATTGTCTTTTAAATTATTCTCATTTTATGTGTATGCCCATACTGCCTGCATGTATGTAACTGTGTCTGTGTCATGCAATGTGCAAGGAGGAATGAAGAGGGCATGGTATGCCCTGGAAGTATAGCTATGGACAGTTGTTAACTTCCATGTATGCTGGGATTTGAACCCGGGTCTTCTGCAAGAATAGCCAGTTCTCTTAACTGCTCAGACATCTATCTATCCAGTCCCACACCTCCCACCACAGCTCAAGGAGGAAGGTGCAGAAAGAATATGAGATAGAGGCTAGAGAGGACATCTGTGAATTTTTTTTTTCTGGACCTGACATGGATGTTTCTGAACATGGACTCACAGGGACTCAATTTACCTGCACAAGATCCAGCCAAACAGTACAACCAGCCTAGATTGGAAAGTTCCCATTGTTGCTAAGGAGCTATGACCTTTAATAGCTACTCTGGGGGGTGACTTTATGAATGAGGGGCAGGTTCCATTTGCTCCAGAGGATGATGTCATAGCCATAAGCATATGGGCAGGACTAATTACAGTCAACTGGTTAAATTTCAATACTATTACTAGTATAATAATTTACAGTGTCATAAAGTTTCTAGAAAAACAAGTTTGGGTATTTCCAGGGGGCATTAGAGTACAATACATCAAGGGTGGTCATTTCAAAACCAAATAAAAATAGTGTTATAAACATATTGTTTTAAAAGTTGTGGTTTTCTAATGGTATCTGACATTGGAATGAACTAAATAACAGGCAAAAACTGTAGGTGCTACTTATACACTTAGTCAAATTCAGAAATTAGGACATGGTTGAAGTTTTTCTAAAACATCCCCAAATTCCAGAAAACCAGTTTCTGGGGACCACTCTGTCTGGGGCATTAACAATTATGGGGAATTCACATACCACAATTCATTAACGGTTCAGTTGTTCCAGCAATTTCCGGAATTCTCAGAGGAGGACAACTGCTCATTGTTGATCCTTAGAAAGAAATGGGAAGAGATCCCAATAATGAGGAAAATTACTTTCTTTAGCTCTTGGCAGCCATGGAAAAACTGCTTAAATGAAACATCACATTCCATTTCCCCAGCATTTGGTGTTTAGAGATAGATATTATCACATATCAAGATAGAAATTAAATGACTATGATAATTTCCTATCACCTAGTATACTGACACTACTACAGCTTTATTTAAAAAAAAACTGAGCTTTGAGACCTTAGTGATACTGACTGATTAACTTTAAAATAACCATTATGAATTAGGCACATCTCTGACACAATCTTAACAGTAATGTCCATTAGTATAAATTTGAGGTAATAGGTTAAGCCACCATGGAGACACACATGGATGTGTTGATAGAGGACACTCTGGTTTGTGCCACGTTGGGGAAAGGTCTGCAGTCAGGGTGAACTTCCAGAGCTGGCCATGTGCTATTGCATCCTACTATTCTTATCATCTTCAGCATATCATCCATATATGTATAGTATAATTAACATTAATATTGCATAAATTGGAAAAGGCCATTAGTCTTTTAGAGAATGTAATTTAAGCTTGTAGTTATCGCTGAAAATGTCATTTTCCTTAATTGATGTGCTACTATAAGGTAGGTGTAAAATAAATGGAAGTGAAGACACAAAAACCTATTGTTTCATGTAAATCCAGAAACACACAAATCAATAGATGAACTCATTCTTTATTAATTAATTTGGTACAAAGTACCGGGATAGATTCTTATAAAAGGTGTTAGTAAACTGGGCTGAAGAGATGGCCTAGCAGTTTAGAGCACCGACCACTCTTACAGAGGACCCGGGTTCGATCCCCAGCACCCACTTGGCGGCCGAGAACCGTCTGAAACTCCAATTCCAGGAGAACTCCAGTTCCAGGGGAATCTGACACCCTCTTCTGTCCTCCGCGGCATTGCACGACATGGGTGCACACACTTGCATGCAGACAGTACATTGATACACGTACAGAAATTAAAAAAAGGTGTTAGTAAACTAAATTTCATTTTCTGTGGCATAGCAAACTCGCAACTAAATTTGGAGACTTAGGTTCTCAGAAATGTTAACTAATCATTTCTTCACCAAAGTCAATGCAGTTTTCAATATCTAGACAGAGTCAACATAGTACAGCAGGAAATACTGAGAAATAAGAGACTGATAAAATATTACTGTGGGCACTGGAGAATATTTTTTAAAATGAAAGTCACAACTAAATTTAAGATTAGGAACCTGTTACTATAGCATTCAGAAAACATTCCATACATAAAAACTTGATTCAATTAAAAATAGTCACATCATATGAAGGGAAGTTTGGAGCACAGTATGTATATATCATAATCAAATTTACATTAAGAGAAATGTGAATTAAAGTCAATGATTCCACTGAATTCATTGTCAGTATACACAAAAATATTTGGAAGAGAAGAGATGGAGGAGCAGTGTTTTCTAGTACAAATATAATTAGTTTGTGTGTTGTGTGTGTGTGTGTGTGTGTGTGTGTGTTATGAAAACACTTTGGAAATAAAAAATTTGAGAGCTAAAGTGTTAGAGTTCATAATCACACAATGGCATCAAATTCTCTTTTATTTCCTTCAGAAAACATAAACACCATTTCCATAGCATACAGAATGAAAAACATTTGTCACATCAGAAAGTTTCTGCATGTTAAATGTTGTGATGCATATATTTCCATACACAGCATTCATATGAAATGAATAATATGAATGCAAAATATTTTTGAGATTTTTTGTACAGCGATAAGCATTGAAGGAAGATATGGATGTTTCCCATTAAGTTTTAATTTAAGATACTTTCAAAATGTACACGTACTAAATTGCCCGGACATAACTCTGAGATTGTTAAAATTAGATTACTGTACTTTGAAACTGAGCCCTGATTGAGTACTCATTTCAGTACTGACGACCTCAGTTTAAAATCCATCTCAATGATTGATATGCATACTGATTTTCTTACTGATGTCTTATTTTTGTCTGCTTTTTATTGATTGATGTTAAAATAATTCTGTAAACACACAAACCTGAGGAAAGTCCCTTCCTCTCAATTCTCTGGCTCCTCACTAATATTTTTTTTCTCAACATTTTTTTTATTGATGCTTTGTGCATTTCATACATCATTTTCCAATTCAGTTCAGGCATATCTCCCCTTCCCTTCACCCCCACCCCCACCCCAAACGAGATCATGCATTCTGCCATGACTGTCCTGCATATCTCTCTCAGTTTTTTTTTCCATTTTTTAGCTATAAGTGATAATCCATGAGTACAAGCATCCTTCATGTATAACCAATTTGCAGGCTGTTGTGCCCAAACACCCACAGCCCCACCTTCCAGCGGGGGGTGAGGGGTTGTATGTTCAATCAGGTTAATCAAATGAGGGTCCAGACTACATTGCTGTAGTTTCACCCTTCACCCCAATCGCAGCCCTTACATTCTACCACGCCCCCTCTTCCGCAGATTATTCCCTGGGCTTAGAAAAGGGGCACAAGTGGATGAGAAGCAGAACAGTCCACTCTCTCTGGAGCTGTTGTCTTGGATTCTGGTCAATTCTGGCTGTTTCCTTTCATGGGCTGACTGTCCAGGAATAACCTTTCGATCCTACTAATGAAGCACAAGCAATTAGATATATAGGTATTTAAGCAGCATTAATAGTTATGGTAGGTTACTTTGTTATAGACATATATGTTTAGATGAGATGTTGATCCACGAACTACATTTTTTCCTGTTAAATATGACGGGGTCTTACTGTGGCTTATGATATCTCCTAACCTGTAGAGAATGTAAGCTTGTGGCATCAGCCATGGGTCATTCCTCCAAGGAGAGAGCCAATAGCCAATTAGATTTGGGATATACAGGCATATGGCTGCCTCTGCTGCACATTATTTCCAGGCAGGTGAGGTGTAGCTGGTGCTGACGGTGGAGTCTTGCTTGACTCAAGGAGACCCGTATTTGCTTTATTGGTTTAGTGGCCCTTGGTAACACTCTCTGGTATTCCAGAGGCCATCTGTACACTTGCATGTGTGGTCTCAATGCATCTTTCCCATGTTAACGTCAGGTCTTCAGCAGCAGGGCCTTATCGCCTCTCTTCTTGCAGGTATCCCAGTTTAGAGGCAAGGAGCCTTTACCTTTTGTGGGGCCTTAGATCCCCTGGCCAACATCTCCCTGGTGGAATAATCCATTACTGATGTCAGAGCTCCTGTATTGATATATTTTGCTTAAGCGCATAGTTTAAGGACTTTAGTGTTATATTTGGTTCTGAACAGAGAGTAATCCTTTTCACAGTTCTATGTCTATTAGTCAATTAAAGAAGGCAGTTTTACCAGTTTTATAAGAGATTACCTCTATAATAGTTGTCTCCAATTTACAGTTGGAGAGCAACCCCATCATCGTCATATTTCTCCTTGTTCTGGGGGGGAGGCAAGAAAGTCTCTCATATCAAAACCTTTGTGGCACCTAGAAAGTAAGTTTCATCAGGACCCACTATAAATAGTTGTTACACAACAGTGAATTATATCTCCATTTAACTCGGATGCATTACCGTTTTTATCAGAGTCTGTAAACCAATGTTGTTTAATATACACATATTTACTTTTACTAAGTCCTAAAACACCATGTATCCTGTAGACAGTGTCTAGGCAAAACTGGGCACTTGTTGAACTCATGTCAATTAAATATGCATTAATCGAATATACACCAGTGTCCCTCACCCACCCCTCCCCCCTTCCCAATTCACCATTTCGGTCCATTTTCTGATGCAGTCTTTCTGTTGTTGTTCTTTTACTATGCATCCCTCTCCATGAGAAATGTTTATATCTGGGTTATTGGTACTAGCATCCACATATGAGGGACACCATTTGTCGTTTGTTTTTCTGGGACTGTGTTACTTCACTTAACATAATGTCTTCCAGCTCCATCCATTTACCTGCAAAGTTCATGATGTTGTCCCTCTTTACCGCTGCATAGAACTCCATTGTATACATGTACCACATTTTCTCTATCCACTCGTCAGTTGAGGGGCACCTGGGCTGGTTCCAGCTTTTTGCTATTGTGAACAGAGCTGCAATAAACATAGCTGTGCATGTATCTTTGCAGTAAGATGTGTCTTGTGGGTATATACCCAGGAGTGGTATGACTGGGTCAAATGGAAGGCTCATTTTGAGTCTT
>VZQC01000144.1:2393628-2414180 GCA_009823505.1 Rhizomys pruinosus | reverse complement strand
GAGGAATGTTCCATGACGGTGCTGCAAGTAGAAAGGATTGTCTTGCGTGCTTTGCGATTTCTTGCAAATTATCTCGATACGATGTCTGTGAGGTCCACTTTGTGTATTTGTCATTTAAGCTTCAGATGTCTCTCATGGCTCTTATCCTTTGTCCTGTTGATCTGCTCTAGCGGCCGGACCTAAATGCGGTACTTTTTGGAAATCCCCTAGTATTAGGTGCACCTGGCGGTTACATCTGCATGCCTTGAGATCCTGGAGGACTTTTCTTTTGTAAAGTTTGGATTGCAACCGGCTGTTTGGCTGCATATAGTAATGTTCTATGATTGTGAAAATCTTCATCACTTGATTTTCCTTTGATTAGGATGTAATGCCCTCTTTGTCTCTTTTGTTTTTTTTTTTTTTTTTTTTTTTTTTTTTTTTTTTTTTTTTTTTTTTTTTTTTTTTTTTTTTTTTTTTTTTTGGTACCATTTGCTTAAAATACTCTCTTCCATCCCTTCACCTTTAAGTTTGCATGCCTATCCTTGCAGATTAGATGGGTCTCTCTGTGAGACAGCATTCATATATGGGGTTTTTGTTTCCTAAATCCATTCTCCCAGGTTCTGTGCCTTTTATGCGGGAGTTTAGTTCCCCTATTAATATTATTAAGTTATCAATGAATCAAAGCATGGATTGTTGCTTGCTCCTTTCAGCATTTAGTTATCCATTTGGACTTCTAGCTCTCTGATTTTGACTCCTAATGGTTTTTGTTTTTGGTAGTTTTCTTTTCGTAGGTGTTTGAGGATGGTTGATCTCCTCTCTTCTGCCCCTTTGATTTTATTTTCAAAGTATTTTATGAAGAGTGTGGTTTCCAGATCAGGGTATTCCATCATCTTGTTTATGTCTGGATGTTTAGTTTTTCTCTCTCCTTCAATATCAGTCGACATTTTGCTGGGCAATTATTCTGGCTTGGCATCCGCTAAGTTCCTTTAAATCTTGGAATGCTTTGCTCCATGTTATACTTGCTTTCTATGGTTTGGAGGCGAGGAAGTCAGTTGTGATTCTGATGGGTTCCCCTTTTGTATGTGACTTGTTTTTCTTTTGGTAGCTCTCAGAATCGTTGTCTTTGTTTTGGCATCTAGCAGTTTACTCCAAATAGTGTATGGCCGTGGGGTTTTTCTTCTCTGATTCTTTTATTTTTTTTGGGCTTTTTGTCTTTTCTTTTTATTTTATGGTTTGTCTTTTTTTGGTTTGGGAATTATTTTGCTCTATTATTCCTGTTGAAGATCTGATCAATACTATTTTCTGTGAGATTTCTTTCTCCATTTCATCATATTCCTATGATGCAGGAAGGTTTTCTAGGATCTTTTTTCATAGTGTCCTATATTCCTGGTTGTTCCACCTGTTTGTGTATTTTTCAAAATTTTTCACTAATCTTTATTGCTTGTCTTTAATGCTCTGGGTTATCTTCCAAGATCTCGATTCATTTTTTGTCTGCTTCTCCATTTCTACTTCTTGGCCTTTTTACCTTTCCTTTCTTCTTGAAATTGATTGAATTGTGTGTGTCTAATTCCTTTTTGTTTCATTGCTTAATTTCTTACTATTCCACTTTTCCTTTTGTAGCTCTCATTCTTCGTTGGCATTCTCATCTTTTTGGTGTTCTCTCTTAACTTGTGGTATTCTTTACGGTTGTTGGCTTCCTTTTTCAGTGTTTCTACTTCACGCTTTCTCGGAAGTTTGTTTTTTCTTGCCCCTTCTAGTTCGCTTGTTGGGAGTGTGTCGGTCTGTTTTCTTTATCTTCTCTTCTCCGCAAGATTTGTCATTGCTATTCCCTCATATGGTCACTTTTGATTTTTCATCTCCTTCTCTTTTAGGTTCTCTGTATCTTTATTTTTTTCTCCTTCTCTTGTTTGCTTGGAGTTTGTCGATTAGTCCTTATTCAGTTTCTTTCCTTTTGATCGTTATGTCATTGTTATCTCCTCTAAGGTCCTTGTTTAAGTTTCAGACTCTTTTCCTCTTTAGGTTCATCTGAAATTCTCTTTATGTTCCTTTAATTTCTCTTGCATAGGTCTGGCAATTATTCACCTCTAAATCTTTTTCCTTGGGGTCTCCTTCATGGGAGTTCACATTTGTAGCTATCTCCTACTGGTTTGGTAGCACCTTGATTTATGACAGACTTTTCTCTGTGCCTTTCCATGTTGTCCCTTCGACGTGTCACTGGACATGAGGTGCTTCCCTTTTAGCTTGGTTCAGATCACACACATAACCTTTTCATCTATGTTAGCGGGATGCGTTTTATCTTATCCTCCCTTTACTGTTTTTTTTTTTTTTCTTCCCCTTTCCTTCCTCCTTGATTTATAGTAATTATTGAACTTGTCTAGTTTCCTATTTTGCAAACCACTCTTCTCTTCCTTGTTCTGAAGGTTCTCCAAAGGAAAGTCCACTTGGATTCTCCCAATTCGGCGCGGCGAGGCGGGGCGGAATGCCTGACCTTACGCTCCGCGCCCCTGCAGCCGCACGAAGTTGCAGGCTGCTAGCACCGGCACCCTCTCATGTCCCAGCACAAAAGAGGACTAGGACTGTCCCGCCCCACGCCCCCTACCCGCGGCCGAGGGCCTTGCATGATGCCTGCCCACTGTAACTACTCCCACCCCGCACCAAGGTGCAGGCCACCGCTAGCACCGCACCCCCTGCGTCCCAGCAAACAAAGAGACAGACTGTCCCCACCCACGCGCCCCCTACCTGCCGGCCAGACGGCGGCAGCCATGCCTGCGCCCAGGTTACAATACTCCCCGGCCCGCACCAAGGGCCAGCGCCTAGCAACTGACCCCTCGGTCCCAGCCACAAAAGCAGGGCTAGGACTGTCCCACCACGCCCACCTACACTGCGCGCAGAGCGCGGCAGCATGCCCTGCCAGGTAAACATACTTCCCACCTGCACCAAGGTGCAGGCCGCTAGCACCGACCCCTCTGGTCCCAGCACAAAAGAGACTAGGACTGTCCCGCCCACGGCCCCCTACCTGCGGCAGAGGCGGCAGATGCCTGCCCAGGTAACTACTCCCACCCGCACCAAGGTGCAGGCCGCTAGCACCGACCCCTCTGGTCCCAGCACAAAAGAGACTAGGACTCGGCTCCTCACTAATATTAAGCATTAATCATATAATTCAATCTACTCTTAAAAAACAAATTTGTGTTGCATTTCAGACATGGTAATCAGTCTAGAATAGAGAATTAGTGTGGTAAGTAACTTAAGCATGAGTACGCTGAGGGAAAGGCCTGTGCGTTTCTGTCTTTGGGATTATGAGAACTTGACAGGAACCTTTTCTGTAAACACCTAGGTATCCAAGGTGAGCCAGTCTTATAGTAGGGAGACATTTTGGGGAAGAAAATGGTGTTCAGTTCAGTATAACATGTTGTTTTCCTTTTTTTAACATGTTTTTCTTACTACTGTTATACTGTTATACTGTTATACTATTTGATTATGCCAATGAAAAAATATTAATTTCCATTTTTAGACTAAAAGCACATTCACTGTTCAATTTCATGTACCGTGCATTTAAAATAATTTATGTTTTCCAGTGAAGAAAAGGACATTTAATGTAATGGAAACCTTTATTGTAACAGAGAGATAAGCTGCCACTTTGTGTTTTGTGAATAAATAAAGAGTGGTGCAAGAACTAAAGGAATATGTGGTACATAACACAGACAATAGGAAATGGTCAAAACTAGTCAAAGAACAAGTTTGTAGCTATTTAGAAAAATATACTGGCAGGAAAATCGAGAATTTTGACTCAATAATATCCATATCATTTTAATTTTTCTAAAAATGCATTCACATTTTGCTGATATACTTCTAATAAAATGTATATCTTCATATTTGCATATGCAAATAAAAAATAATTTCTAATTTTAGACTGAAGCACATTCACTGTTCAACTTCTAGTAGTGTGTATATAAAAATCATACATTTTCGAATGAAGGAAATGTTATTGATGAGGACATTGAATGTAAGGCACACCCTTATTGTCACAGAAAGATAGTTTGTCATTAAGTGTCCATCTAGCTTCTGAGACTCCAAACAACTACAGTTACAATTCTCAGAGCATCTGGCATACTACCACAACAAGAATGGAAGTTTTGTTTAAGTAGTGATCATACCATGTATAAATTAACAACTTCAGGTAATTTTGAGACATCAGCAGAGAATATATGACATGAGAACTGCTACTTTAAGCAGTCACTCTGTACTATGAATAAAGAAGCAGTGATCCAAGAACTAAAGTGATAGGTGGAATATAACACAGACAATAGGAAACATCAACATTTATCAAAGCATAAGTTACAATGCCTTGTGCTTATTTTAGAAAATATATAGTGGGAGAGTCAAGTATTTTGGCTCAATAATATCCACTTAATTTGAATCTTTCTAAAAACCCACTTAACTTTCATATAAGAAAAGCTAATCTACCAACAAGTTTCCTCAAGGCTTCCTTCATGTCCCTGTTCCTTAGGCTATAAATAAATGGGTTGAGCAATGGAGGGACCACACTGTACATCACAGAAGCTACTGCAATATTTCTTGGAGATTCTGTCACTGCAGAGCTAATGTACACACCAAAACCTGTTCCGTAGAACAAGGAAACAACTGAGAGATGAGAGGCACAGGTTGAAAACGCTTTGTGCTTTCCTCCTGAGGATGACATTCTCAAGACTAAAGATACAATGTAAATGTATGACAGCAAGATTCCACAGGCAGGACCACCCCCAAACACGGATGCCCCAAGAAATAGCAGAAGATTATTAAGAAATGTATCAGAACAGGCGAGCTTAATAATCTGACCCAGTTCACAGAAGAAGTGGGGGATTTCTAGGTCTTGGCAGAAGGACAAGTGTAGCAGCATCAGACTGTGGAGCAGAGCGACTGCAACGCTAAAAAATAGTGAGATTAGGACCAGCAGGACACAGTAGCAGAGGTTCATGGTGATAGTGTACCTCAGAGGACTACAAATGGCCAGATACCGGTCATAGGCCATCACTGCCAGAAGGAAATTTTCCATGCCAGCAAAAATAGTCACAAAGCAGATTTGAGAAAGACATTGTATGTATGTGATGCTGTCATCCTGTACTTCAATGTTCACCAGCATCTTTGGGATTGTGGTTGTGCTTAAACAGATATCATTAATGGAGAAAACGGAGAGAAAGAAGTACATGGGTGTGTGGAGGTCGGAGCTAGAGCTGATGGCTAATACGATTAGCAAGTTTCCCAGAACTGTGACAAAGTACACAGACAAGAACGTGCTGAAGACCAGAGGCAGCAGTTTATGATCATCTGTCAGTCCAAGGAGATGGAATTCTGTGAGAGCTGTTTGGTTTTGCAGTTCCATGTTTCTGATGAGGACTATGAAAAAGATGAAGTAAAAAGAAAATTTAGTGAATGAACACTGGTGTCAGGCAGATCCACTTGAAAATGTGTGAGTAAACTTCTAGTTAGGATGGTATTTTACTGGTAGACTCCTGGATTTTTTTTTTTTTTGTTTTTGATTCATGTAATGTATAATGGTTGCTTATAGTAGTGAAGGAACTCTCAAAAACCCACCAACATTATTGCCAAAAGTATAGAAAATGTCATAATATTTTAATGATGATTTTTATTAAGAAGGGCTATATTTGCCAATGGAGAAGAATCAGACCTGTGTTTGTGCAAAATGTATGTCAGGCAATGAGATTTGAGTAAATGTGGGGACGAGTAGATAGAATATCAGACAGATTAGAAGTTAAAGGAGAGTTAAAAGGGCTTGTACACAATAATATTGGGCCCAGTGGATATGTAAAATTTTCTACTTTATGACAGACATGGACCTGAAAACTGACATGGACACCTTAACCATCGCATTTCTATCTTCTTCATTTATTTGACTCCTTATGGAACCCCATGATGAAATTCTAGGAATATATTTGCTTTAATTTTCAGAGCTCACCTGAATATTGAAGATTACATATCAGTCCTCAAGAGTTGTGAATGAATAACAGTCCATGGGCTGGTGTTTAAGAGCCAACATTTCTGAGAATACAGGTGCAAGAGCTGTTTAGTTACTAACATTTTTAAGTGAGATCACAGACCAGTGCAGGCAGTCTCCAGATGTCACGGTACTCGAAAGCAAATCTCCCATTAGACCAGTTATCTACTGCTCTATTATTTTGGTTCCATATGTTCATGTTTTATAGAACAATGCTATAGAACCACAGTATTTTTCAGGCCAATTTCCCTGTCTCTGGAGGCCAAATGTGTAACATTCCATTTTCTCCAATTATTGCATCATCCTTATTTCACAGCTATGACATTACATTTCAGTTTGTTTTATCAACTGTGACTAAAATTACATAAACAGAACTATGATTTTCTGATTAAGAGTTTTAAATCCTTTCTCTTTTTTTGTGAACTCACAGAGATCTACTTGCCTCTGCCTCTGCAATTAAAAGCATGCACCACCATGACTAGCTTAAAACTTTTGTTTTAAACTAGTACAAGAAACCAATTAAATTCCCTTGCTAGGATGGAATTTTAAATATTTATTTGATATGTTTTAATTACAACACCAAAAATTGACATTGCTATTTAGATGTTTCTAGTGATACAGTGTATTTTGGTAGTCACAAATAATGATTAGTTCCTGAGCATGTTGCCAAACATTGCTATTCATGGTCTAGTGGTTAAGAGCGCTGACTGCTCTTGCAGAGGACCCAGGTTCGATCCCCAGCACCCACATCACGGCTGAGAACCGTCTGAAACTCCAATTCCAGGAGAACTCCAGCTCCAGAGGAATCCGACACCCACTTCTGACCTCCGCGGCATTGCATGACACAGGTGCACAGACTTGAATGCAGACAGTACATTTGTACACATACAGAAATAAATAAAAATTAATTAAAAAATTAAAAAAAAAACTCTTAGTGATTTAGACTTTGATACAGGAACCAAAGAACCAACATAAGATACTATCATGGTAGTTTTTAAATATGTATTTTTATTTTGTTTAATTATGTGCTTTTGTTTGTGCATGATATGTTCATTGGTGTGTGTGTGTGTGTGTGTGTGTGTGTGTGTGTGTGTGTGTGTGTGGGATTGGCCACATGCGTGCAGGAGCCTGAGTGTCTAGAGACCTCAGAGCTCCTGAAGCTGGAGTTACAAACAGGTTCATAGTCTCTGATATAGGTGCCCAGAATCAAACTTGGGTCCTCTAGAAAATCAGCCAGCCCCTGTATCTGATTACTTAGTTATCTATATAATCCTCATTCTTGGTTCTCTTAAAAGACAAGGAAGAGTGGCAACATTTTAAACATATAACAACACCTAAATATGATCTAAATACATTTTTTCTTGAAAAAGAGGTTGTTTAAGGAGTTGCTATTTCAATATGCAGCAGTGCTGGGAAATGTTTTCACAATATTGTTGGAGACACTCAATTTTCTTTAAAAGTGAGACACACTCCTCTTTAACATCATGCTTGAAATGCTTGCTAAGGCAATAAAACAAGAGAAGGAAATTAAAGGGGTACTAATCAGAAAAGAGGAACTTAAACTGTCCCTTTTCAGATGATATGATAGTTTACCTGAGGGATGCTAAAAACTCCACCAGAAAATTTCTAGAAATGATTAAGAGTTTCAGTAAAGTGGTTGGATACAAAATTAACCAAAGGCCTTTCTTTACACCAAGAACAAGGAACTGAAGAAGGAATACAAGGAAAACCTTCCCACTCACAGTAGCCTCAAAAACAATAAAATACCTAGGAACAAACCTAACCAAAGTCACCAAAGATCTATACAACAAAAAATTTAAACCCCTGAAGAATGAGATTGAAAATGACATCAAAAGATGGGAAAACCTCACATGCTCATGGATTGGAAAAATTAATATAGCAAAAATGTGCATTTTACCCAAATTGATATACAGATTCAATGCAATCCCAATCATTTCTTCATGCATTTCTTCACAAACTTAGAAAACTTAGAAAAAAATCCTTAAACTCATATGGAAAAACAAAAGACCTTGAATATTTAAAGCAATCCTGAGTGAAAAGTGCAATACAGGGGGTATTGCTTTACCAGACTTCAAGGTATATTACAGTGCTATAGTCATAAAGACACCCTGGTACTGGCACAAAAGTAGACCCATTGACCAATGGAACAAAATTGAAGATCCAAGCTTAAGCTCATACAATTTCAACCACTTCGTATTTGACAAAGGGGCCAAAATGACTCAATGTAGGAAAGACAGCAACTTTCGGCAAATGGTGTTGGTAAAACTGGATCACCATTTGTAGAAGAACAAAATTAAACCCCTACTTCTCACCCTGTACAAAAATCTACTCCAAGTGGATCAAAGATCTCAATGTGGCACCCAAACCCTTAAGGAGATAGAAGAAAATGTTGGTAACAACCTAAAAGACAGAGGAATTTCTAAATCAGACAGCAGCTGCACAGGTAATAAGGTCAACAATTGACATGTGGGACTTCATAGAATTCAAAAGCTTCTGTACATTGAAAGAAACAACCAAAGAAGTGAAGAGAAAACCCACAGAGTGGGAGGAAATCTTCACCAGTGGTATATCAGACAGAGCATTAACATCCAG
Organism: Rhizomys pruinosus; assembly: GCA_009823505.1. Lineage (NCBI taxonomy): Eukaryota > Metazoa > Chordata > Mammalia > Rodentia > Spalacidae > Rhizomys > Rhizomys pruinosus. Next base: position 2,405,575 of record VZQC01000144.1, on the reverse strand, counting down.
AATATATAAGCTACTCAAAAAACAAAGAAGAAAACAAATGACTGACTCAAAAGATGGAGAAAAGAGATGAACAGAGACTTGAACAATGAGGAAGTAAAGATGGCTGAGAAACATCTTAAAGTGTTCAACATCATTAATAATGAAGGAGTTGCAAATTAAAACCACTCTAAGATATCATCTCACTCCGGTAAGAATGGCTAAGATCAAGAATACAAAAGTCACCAAATGCTGGAGAAGTTGTGGGGAAAGGCGAACACTCATCCACTGCTGGGGGAATGTAAACTTGTACAACCACTGTGGAAAACAATGTGGAGAACCCTCAAAAGACTCAAAATGAGCCTACCACTTGACCCAGCCATACCACTTCTGGGTATATACCCACAAGACTCATCCTACTGCAAAGATACATGCACATCTATGTTTATTGTAGCTCTTTTCACAATAGCAAAGAGTTGGAACAAACCCAATGCCCCCAACTGAGGAATGGATAAGAAAAATGTTGTACATCTACACAATGGAGTAAAGAAAGATGACATCATGAGATTTTCAGGGAAATGTATGGAACTCGAAGCCACCATGCTAAGTGAGGAAACACGGTCCCCCCCCCCAAACAAATGGGGAATGGTTTCCATCATTTGTGGATGCTAGTACCAAATCCCCCAATTGAAAGAAAAGCTGAGCAATGTTATTGTTATATTTCTTTCTATCTGAAAGCAACTGTGATGTTATAATGTGACTATCTTAATGAGTCCTAGAATTAACTTACCACCTACTTTCATGCATGGTAATTAATGTACGTGTGGAAGATACACACATATCTATATCTAGCTATATCTATATGCCTATCTATGTATCTATGTATCTATGTATCTATGTATCTATGTATCTATGTATCTATCTATCTATCTATCTATCTATCTATCTATCTATCTATCATATGGAGAAAACTCCAAGCCTGGGCTGAGAGGGGAGTGCACTAACCTGCTTGGCTTAGGGCCAATGTTAGTATTCAGGTTAGGCTGGGAATTGATAAACTCGAAATTCTGGATTCAATTTGGAATTAGCGTATATATTCTTCTGGCTTCTGCTCCCCCTACCGACAATCTGGAGACAAACCATGGGAGAATGGAGAATCCTGACAATTCTGGCTAGATTTAACCTTGGGTTTCCACTTAGCAAGCTGTGTGCTTTCCCAAAGGGCATATTTATGAGACTTTTCTTGCCTGTAAAAAGAACTGTTTATTGTGACTGTAACATAGCAACAGATATCCAATACAAAGTTGTTAAATTAGTAAATAAACGATTTTTTTGGGCAAAAACCCATAAAATTTTACAAATTAAAAAATATTAAATTGAAGAATATAAAGTAGATGGAATCCATGCATGTTCACACTGAACTCTTCATGCTTATTTAGGTTAAAAAATAATGAGCAATTTTGTTCTGTCTTTTTCTTTGAGAATCACTTCAAATCATCATGTCTGAGAGATAAAACAATCTCCTTCACAGCAACACCTTCAGATGCTGAGAGGCATTCTGTACTAGGGAATTAGTCTACCACAACACGGAATGAATCTCTCAGCTGGGCCATTACTATTATGTCCTTAACTAATCTTAATTTATATTATGAGAGAGAAAAATCTTTCTTTTATTAATTAAATTTTTCTTTGATAATTCCAAAAAAATTAAATTGAATAAACTCTACAAAACCCTGTTTATATGAAACTACAGCATTGGCATCAACATGCAAAAGACCAATGTAAACTTAACCAGACAATCCCAGCATGGAACTGCAGAAATGAGTAGTATTACCCAATCTTAGTTGAAGAAACATTGGCAGCTGATTATGGTTTGGTGAAAAAGAACTGGCCTTCTTTTTAGCAAGAGATTCCCCATGAGCCAACTAGAGCTCAGTTGATGAACTGACACTGAAGAATTGCTTAGGAGAGCCTTAATTTATGCCAATAACAAGCAATTGGAGAAAGAATAACAGGTGACTTTCCCACTCACAATAGCCTCCAAAAAATAAATTATCTAGGAACAAGCCTGATCAAACAGACTAAAAGATTCTACAAAGAAAAGTAAAAATTCCTCAAGTAGGAGATTGAGGAAGATACTAAAATGAAGAATGTCCCAGGCTCATGGATTGGAATAAACAATATAGTAAAATGACCATACTGGCCAAAATATGCAGATTCAATGCAATCCCAATTAAAATACCCATGAGCTTCTTTACAGACCTAGGAAAAAATCCTAAAGTTTATATGGAGAAACAAATTACACTAAGTAGCCAAAGCAACCTTGAGCAAAACCAGCAATACCAGGGGGATTGCCATACTAGACTTCAAACTATATTGCAGGGCTATAGTCATAAAAAGAGCCTCGTATTGTCATAAAACAGGCCCATAAGTCAATGGAACAAAACTGAGGATCCAAACCTGAGCAAAACCAATTTCAGCCATCTCATATTCGAGAAAGGGTCCAAGAAGACTCAGTGGAGGAAAGACAGCATTTCAGCAAATTGTGTTGGCATAACTGGATCACCACTTGCAGAAGAATAAAACTAAACCCCTGCCTCTCACCGTGTACAAAAATCAGCTCCAAATGAATCAAAGACCCCAATGTGAAACCCAAAACTCTGAAAATGATAGAAGAAAACATTGGTAGTAACCTACAAGACACAAGACATAGGCATAGGAAAAGAGTTTCTAAATTAGATAGCAACTGTGCAAAAATAAGGTCAACAATTGACAAATGGGACTTTTTTAAACTAAAGAGCTTCTGTACAGTGAAGGAAACAATCAAAGAAGCGAAGAGAAAACCCACAGAATGGGAAGAAATCTTCATCAGTGATACATCTGATAGAGCATTAACATTCAGAGTATATAAACTACTCAAAAAAAAAAAACAAAAAAAACAAAGGGAGAAAACAAATGACCCACTCAAAAGATGCAGTGAGAAACTGAACAGAGACATCACCAATGAGGAAGTAAATATTGCCGACAAATATCTTGAAAAATGTTCAACACAATTAAATAAGGAAATGCAAATTAAAACCACTCTAAGATATCATCTCATTCTGATAAGACTGGCTAAGATCAAGAAAACAAAAGACACCAGATGCTGGACAGGTTGTGGGGAAAGGGGAACATTCATCCACTGCTAGTGGGAATGCAAGCTCTTGCAACCCCTATGGAAAGCAGTGTGGAGAACTCTTAAGAAACTGAAAACGAGCCTGCTACCTGACTCAGTCATACCACTTCTGGGTATATACCTACAAGACTCATCCTATTACCGAAATACATGCACATCTATGTTTATTGCAGCTCTCTTCACAATAGCAAAGAGCTGGAAGCAACCCAAGTTTCCCTCAACCAATGAATGGATAGAGAAAATGTGGCACACAATGGAATTCTATGCAATGTTAAAGAAAGATGACAATGAAACTTACCTTCTAGGTGCCGCAAAGTTTTAATACGAGAGACTTTCTTACTTTCCCCCACAGAACAAGGAGAAATATGATGATGATGAGGTCGTTCTCTAACTGTAAATTGGAGCCAATTGTTATAGAGGTAATCTCTTATAAAACCGATAAAACTACTGCCTTCTTTAATTGACTAATAAACATAAGAACTATGAAAAGAATTATTCTCTATTCAGAACCAAATATAATACTAACGTCTCCTTAAACTATGCACTTAAGCAAAATATATTATACAGGAGAGCTCTGATATCAGCAATGGATTATTCTACCAAGGAGATGTTGGCCAGGGGATCAAGCCCCCCCACCAAAGGTAAAGTCTTCTTGCCTGTAAACTGGGATACCTGCAAGAAGAGAGGTAATAAGGACCTGCTGTCAAAGACCAGATGTAAGCATGGGAAAGATGTATTGAGACCGCACTTGCAAGTGTACTGTTGGTCTCTGGAATACCAGAGAGTGTTACCAAAGGCCAGTAAACCAATAAAGCAGATATAGGTCTCCTTGAGTCAAGCAAGACTCCTCCGTCAGCACCAGCTACACCTCATCTGCCTGGAAATACTGTGCAGCAGTGGCAGCCATATGCCTGTATATCCCAAATCTAATTGGTTATTAGCTCTCTCCTTGGAGGAATAACCCATGGCTGATGCCACAAGCTTACATACTCTAGTGGTTAGGAGATGTTATAAGCCACAGTAAGACCCTGTCACATTTAACAGAAAAAACGTAATTCATGAATTAATATACCATCCAAATATCTGTGTCTATACCAAAGTAACCTACCATAACGATTGGTACTGTTTAAATAACTATATATCTAATTGCTTGTGCTTCATTAGTAGGATTTAAAGGTTCTTCCTGGACAAACTGTCAGCCCATGAAAGGAAACAGCCAGAATTGACCAGAGTCCAAGACAATAGCTCCAGAGAAAGTAGACTACTTTGCTTCTCATCCACCTGTGCCTCTTTCCTAAGCCTAGGGAACAATCTTCAGAAGAGAGGGCATGGTAGAAAGTAAGGGCTGTGATTGGGGTGAATGGTGAATCGACAGTGATACAGTCTGGACAGTCCTTTTGATCAACTTGATTGAAACATACAAGCCCCCCAAGAGGATGGGTGCGGACCCATGGCTGTGTTTGGGCCACAACTGCTTGCAAAATTTGGTTTTACCATGAAGGATGCTTGTACATAAATATTTATTATTGTTAAAAAAGAAAAAAAATAAAGAAGTACTCAACAGTTAAAAAAAAGAAAAATAAAAGAAAGAAAGATGACATGTTGAATTTTGCAAGTAATGGATGAACTCAAACCCTTATACTAAGTGAAAGTAATATAGTCCCAGAAAAAACAAACAAAAAGAATGTACCCCTATTCGAGAATACTGCACCAAATCCCGAAGTTTGAAAGGCAGCTGAAACAAAGGCTAATGTTATATTTCATTTTTATCTGAAGGCAAATTTGCTGCCTGTTATAATGTGAATCCCTTAACCGGCTCTAGGAATTTGCTTACAACTTATTTTCAGAGTTTGCCATGGTGGTATATGGGGTGGAGGATATGTATTCACATTTTTGAGTAATGTACAATTAAAGGGAAAAATGTTGAATTCCAAAGAACATATTTTGGAATTAAACATACAGTTTATTCCAGAGGTCATAATTTGTAATATGTGACACATCACACTATATGACATTGATGCACTTATATATATATATATATATATATATGCGTATTTTGGAGCAATACAAATGGGAGGGAACAACAATGACAAAAGGACTGGGTCAAAGACCTGAGTGAAACAGTTAACTTCTGGCCAAACAATAAACCTCTGCAGAGAAAAACTTTTAAAGACTTAGAAAAAGATGCAAGACATGTATGGCAGAATGTGTGAACTGGAGTGGGGTGGGGGACATGGAAAAGGTAATGTTTCTAAATTTGACTGAGAAATGATGTGTGAAATACACAAAACAGCAGTAGAAACATTTTATTTAAAAAAAGTGATTGAGCTGGGCATGGTGGTACCCGCCTTTAATCCTAGCACTTTAGAGGCAGAGGCAGGCAGATCTTTGTGAGTTCAAGGCCAGCCTGGTCTACAGAGCGTGTTCCAGGAAAAGCTGGGGTGGCTACAAGGAGACCCTGTCTTGAAAAGACCAAAAAATAATTAAAAAGAGTGATTGAAATGTTATGTATTAAGTATATAGTTCCCAATCTGAGAACATTGCACAAAATGAGGTGTTCAGCTGCTATTTGGTTTAGGGAATCATTAGAAATTACTTGTCACACTTGAGAAGTACGATTTTCATGGTCTCCAGTCTTTCTCACCTTTGGGCCTATTCCAGCAGGCCTCTTGCTGCCAGCTTTCCTATTCCCTCTGTCCTTCAACTTCCAAAATGCAAACACTCTTGGTATATTGCTTGAAGGAAGCACAAACACTGAAAGAAAAAGAGAAACAAAATGTTCTCTGCTCATGTTCTTTTTCAGAGTAAAATATCTAAATAAATGAATGTTTGTTTCTGTGTACTGGTGCTGTGGTTAGAGCTCTGAGAGTCTCAGATTGCAAAGGTTTTATAGTCTGTATCTAACCCTCTCTGTTTAAACATGGTGGTTCTTGTCCCAGTTTTCATGACCTTGACGTTTAAGCAGAATTTCTAAGCACCAGTAGCAGTTTCTTTCTATAGCATAATAAAAAATAAATTTTGGAGTGATTCTAGCTGCCATTTGCATGCTGCAGTGTCCTGTGGCTTCCAGCCTGCTTGTGAGTGCCTGAACATCTGTCTGGTGTTGAGAGGCCCTAGTTGATCAGCCATCCTAAACCCCCTAGCTGAAGAACACATGAAGCCTTTCCTGTGGATCCACGGTTAAACTTTCCCACCCTTGGACCCAGATCTAGACATTTTCAGCTAACTTGGGAATGCTTGCAGCTAGCTTCCACATGGTGTGAGAGTCCTGTGGGTTCCAGCTTGTCTGATTCTTACTTGATTTCAGCCTCTGGAGGAGCTCCTCACTAGCTGGCCAAGAAGTACCTGGTCCATCCAATAGAAATCAAAATAGAGGACCTGAAGCCTCTACCTAGCAGCCTTTCATACCCAATAAGAAGACAATCATAACATGAAAAGAATACAAGCAAAATCAGTATTCAGTTCAATAAAGAAACACGAGTTTCATACTAGAATCAAAAACAAAAGGAATTCACATGCTAAAATAACAACAAAAACCACAATAATATGAAAAACTCAAATAATATATCTTCAGTAAATACTACCAGTCCTGTAGAAGAGTTCTACAATGAGGATGACCGAGACATAGTAAAGAATACAGAATTTAGCCGGGCATGGCACATGCCTTTAATCCTAGCACTCGGGAGGCAGAGGCAGGCAGATATTTGTGAGTTCAAGGCCAGCCTGGTCTACAAAGTGAGTTCCAGGGCAGCCTGAGGCTCCAGGGAGAACTTGTCTCAAAAAAAGACAAAAAAAAAAAAGAATACAGAATTTAAAAGAACTGTCATAAACATGATCAAAGAATTGAAGGAATTTAAAGAACACACAAATGAATCAAAGAACTAAAATAAGATACAGATAAACTTCTGACCGAATTCACAAAAGTTAGAAATACTGAAGACAACTCAGGCTGAAATGATGAATGAAGTGTAACACTCAATAAGCCATCTGGAAATTATGGGAGAAAAACTCAGTAACAGAATAAATGATGTAAGAAAATAGAATATCAAGACTGGATGATAAGTTGAAGAATTGGACTGCTCAAGCAAAGACTATGAAAAATTTAAAGGCACACAGGAATGGAATCTTCAGGCAATGTGGTACACCATAAAAAGATGAAACCTACACAACACAGGCATAGAAGAAGGAGAATAATCTTGGCATAATGGTATTGACCAGAACTTCATTAGCATTGCAGAAGAAAATTTCCCCCAATTAACAGAAGACATATCCATACAAATAAAAGAAGAAAGAAGCACATTGGTCACCAAATAGACAGGACCAGAAAATAAACTCCACACAATATCATAGTTAAAGAACTACCTGTTCAGAGGAAGAATGGAATATTGAAAGCTGCAAAAAAAGGTCACATATAAAAGAAAAACAATCAAAAGTACAACTGACTATTCAATGCAAACTATGAAAGCAAGAAGATCCTGAACCAAAGTGCACCCAGTTCTAAATGGTAGTAGATGCCAAACCGGAATTCTTCATCCAACAAAAATGTCTACTGTAGTTGAATGAGAAAAAAATCCCCAGATGGATGGTTGGACCCATGGGCTGTGTGAGTTTGGGTACAACTGCTTGCAAATTGGTTTTACATGAAGGATGCTTGTACTCATAAATTATCACTTATTGTTAAAAAATGAAAAAAAAAACTGAGAGAAAGATGCAGGACAGTTATGGCAGAATGCATGATCTGGGATGGGGTGGGGTGGGGTCGGGGGAAGGGAAAGGGAAATACACCTGAACTGAATTGGAAAATGATGTATGAAATACACAAAGCATCAATAAAAAATGAAAATTAAAAAAAGAAAATAAAACAAAACAAAATGTTAAAAACAAAACAAAATTAACCTAGAAAAATCAATAGCCTTTCTTTACCAGAGCAACAAGCAACTGAAGGAGTTCAATAAGACCTTCCCACTCACAGTAGCCTTAAAAACAATAATGTGCTTGGAACAAACCTAACCAAAGACACCAAAGATCTCTACAACCAAAATTTTAAACCCCTGAAGAAGGAAATTGAAGAAGGCATGAGAAGATGGCAAAACCTCCCATGCTCATGGATAGGGAAAATTAATATAGTAAAAGTGTCCATTCTACCCAGTCTCTTGTATAGATTTAATGCAATTCCAATTAAAATACCCAAGAGTTTCTTCATGGGCTTGGAAAAAAAAAGTGCTTAATTTCATTTGGAAAAAACAAAAGACCCCGAATAGCCAAAACAACCCTGAGTGAAGAGCGCAATACAGGGGGGATCTCTATACCAGACTTCAAACTATACTACAGGGTGATAGTCATAAAAACAGCTTGCTACTGGCACAAAAACAGACCTGTTGACCAATGGAACAAAACCGAAGATCCAAACTTGAGCACATACAATTTCAGCCATCTCATATTTGACAAGGGGGCCAAGAAGACACAATGCAGGAAAGACAGCATCTTCAGCAAATGGTGTTGGCAAAACTGGATCACCACCTGTAGAAAAATGAAATTAACCCCCTCCCTCTCACCCTGTACAAAAGTCAATTCCAGACGGATCAAAGACCTCAACGTGAAACCCAAAACTCTGGAGGCGATAAAAAGAAAACGTTGGCAGCAGACTACAAGACATAGGTACAGGAAAAGACTTCCTAAATCATACAGCAGCTGCGGAAGAATTAAGGTAGTCAATCAACAAATGGAATCTCATTAAACTCAAAAGCTTCTGTACATCAAAAGAAACAATCAAGGAAGTGAAGAGAAAACCCAGAGTGGGAAAAAACCTTGACCACAGATACATCTGACAAAGCATTGATTTCCAGAATATATAACTCAAAAGCTTCTGTACATCAAAAGAAACAATCAAGGAAGTGAAGGGAAAACCCACAGAGTGGGAGAAAACCTTCACCACAGATACATCTGACAAAGCATTGATTTCCAGAATATATAAACTACTCAAAAAACAAAGAAGAAAGAAAACAAATGACCCACTCAATAGATGGAGCAAAGTGCTCAACAGAGACTTCACAAGTGACGAATTAGTGATGGCTGAGAAACATCTTAAGAAGTGTTCAAGATCACTAATCATTTAGGAACTGCAAATTAAAACCAATTTACGGTATTATGTCACTCCAATAAGACTGGCTAGTATCAAGAAAACCAATGCTACCAAGTCCTGGAGAGGTTGTGGGGAAAGAGCAACACTTATCCACTGCTGGTGGGAATGTAAACTCATACAGCCAGTATGGAAAGCAGTATGGAGAACCCTTGGAAGACTTAGAATGAATTTGCCACCTGACCCAGCCATACCACTCCTGGGTATGTACCCACAAGTCTCATCTTGCCACAGAGATATATGCACAGACATGTTTATTGCAGCTATCTTCATAATAGCAAGGAGCTGGAACCAACCCAAGTGCCCCTCAACTGACGAGTGGATAGAGAAAATGTGGCACATTTACACAATGGAGTTATATTCAGAGGTAAAGAAAGATGACATCATGAACTTTGCAGGTAAATGGCTGGAGCTAGCAGATATGCTGAGTGAAGTAACACAGTCCCAGAAAAACAACGAACAAATGGTATCCCTCATCTCTGGATGCTAGCGCCAATTACCTAATTGAATGGCAAACTGAGTAACATCAACGTGATCTGAAAACAACTGTGCTCTTATATTGTGAATCCCTTAAAAAGTAATAAACAATAAAATAAAATAAAATAAAATAAAATAAAGAGTTATAGAAGGAAAGGTGGGGATAAAGGAAAATGGGTCCACAGGAGACTGGGAGCATCAAGGAAGAAACTGGGATACTTTAAATGGAGAAGACATGGAGGAAGAGCTAGACAGGTAAGAGGAGAGTGGAGAGATTAAATAATGCCTAGCTCGAGTAAAAAATCTGAGAGATTCATATTATTCTAACAATCTATTGTCAAATTACACATAAAATATCTCTTCATGAGTCCATGTGCATAGATGAAGGCTTCATGATAAGAAATAGTACAAATAGGACAAATATTTCTTTGAGTCATTGGCCAAATAGTCCAAGATGCCCCTAAAGAACACAGACTATTGCCATAGCTCTTGATCACCTCCCAGAACCTGAAGGTAAGAACCTATTGCTGAAGACAGGACATAATTAAGAGATTGGGTTTGGCAAAATGGAGCTGGAACTGACCTGGAAGAAACCTCCCCTGAAGGCTAGCTCTCATAGCTTTTGAGACCATTGTGGAAGCTGCTAAGGGAGAACATCAATCAATGGTCCAGGACCAGGGTTAAGAACAAATGTCCATTTCAGTAACCACACAGCATATGACATCAATGCAATGATGTAACCTTTATCTTGGGGCCAAGCAATACTAACTAATTGGACCTAAAGCCCACTCAGTGGGAGGAAAATAATGTGTGGTACTGTAAACATAGCCATATGCACACAACTGGAGAGGTCATAGATCTTAGAGAAATCCCCAAGGTTAACACATCACTATGGTAACTCACTAACTAACTGCACTAACTCACTACCTGAAAAATAGGTATCCTTATATTTACAGACAAATATCCCAGACATTACTTGAAAAAGAAGCTTCTTTTGCACCAGAAGAAGAAAAGTATAGAATACCACAACTGGACACACACAGACATGATCTGTGAGTTACTCATGCCTAGACAACACATCTACAATGCAACCTCTACACACCATGGAACTGCAGAAATGGGTAACAGACCCAATCTTTGCTAAAGAGATATTGGCAGCTGATTGTGGTTGGGTGAGGAAGAACTGGCCTTCTTTAGGAGAGGGACCCCTGATGGTTTGATTAGAACTCATAAAAAAAGAATTCATGGGATGAGCTGGCACTGAGGAATGGGTTGTCAGAGTAGTTTGGCACAATGAACCCTAGTACAAATGACAGACTGGGTGACCTCCAGGGACCTGGCAGGAGGGTGCCAATGGAGAAACAGATAAAAAGACAATCAAGACTGATTGAAAATTTATGTAGGAGACACACACAAAAACATAAAAATATATAATAAAATATTTGTATCTATTTACTTAAGTATTTATTCATGTATATTTTTGTGTGATTGTGTGTGCCTGAATATAGTGTGTGTGTGTGTGTGTGTGTTTATGTCCCACAGTATATCCTAGAAGTCAAAAGACAAGTTTACAGGGGCTGTAGAGATGGCTCAGCAGTTAAGAGCACTGAGTGCTCTTGCAGAGGACCTGGGTTCGATTCCCAGCACCCACATGGCGGCTAAGAACTGTTTTTAACCCCAGTTCCAGGGGAATCCAACATCCTCTTCTGACCTCTGTGGCATTGCATGACACAGATGCACCAACCTACATGCAGACAGTACATTTATACACATAAGAAAATAATAAATAAAAAAATTTAAAAAGACAAGTTTAGAGTTCTCTCCTTCTACCATGGGGGTTCTGGGGATCAAACACAGGCTTGCTGACAAGCACCTTTACCCCCTGAGCCATCTTCAAGGCACTAATTAACTCTTTCACAGAGTAATTTGTTTTAGTAGTCAGTTGACCCTTCAGCAATGTATATTAAATACACATGAATAATAGAATTTTTTTAATTAGTTTTTTATTGATGCTTTGTGCATTTCATACATTTTTTCCAATTCAGTTCAGGCTTATTTCCCTTTCCCTCCCCCCCACCCCCACCCCATCCCAGATCATGCATTCTGCCATAACTGTCCTGCATCTTTCTCTCAGTTTTTTTTTTCATTTTTAGCTATAAGTGATAATCCATGAGTACAAG